>JAJMCI010000030.1:0-89493 GCA_030565705.1 Metschnikowia baotianmanensis
CATTCAGTGAGCAGGTTGCAATTGATTCTTACTTTAGCACTCACATTGGTGTTCGCGAACTCAAATTAGAAACAAAAATATTCACTTCCATCAAAGCCCACATATCCTTCCAGCAAACGACCGATCTCGAGGCAAATCGTTTTCTTTTCCAAAATTCAATCATTAACCAGAAAAAAATAAATAACCAACGACAATTTCTTTCCCTGCCCCGCTTTCCCCAGATCCAGCAATTTTTCACTCACGCACATTGTACACACGCGTTGCTGCGAGAGTGCCCGTTTTGAGTTCGCGTGAATTCGCACGATAAGCAGCTGCGTACGACAAACAAGCGCATCGGTCTTTTCTCCAATCAGCCACTTTTCAAAAAAGGAGGAAGTGCAAACTTCAAAAGAAAAACTCATAAGAAGACCACAATTCTGTGAGACAAAAAATAACCAGTGCATTCCTAAAAACAACATCCAGGGATCCCGAATCCGAACGTTGCCTTTGAATCAGTGGATCGAGAATTCTTCCTGCTCACAACACTGAATACGTCGAAAATACGTTCCACAAACACACCTCGTAAACACTATCAATACACCAAAATCATTAAAAGATGCCACGAAAACCAAGCCCCCGCACTCCTCGGGAAAAGGATGACCCTGAGCCTTTGGAAATCACCGATGCGCTCTCTCCTGTTCCCGAAAAGGAAGGTAATGCCGAGAGACTAAACAGGTATCTTTTAAACTGTGACCCGAAAACCGCCCGAGAAAACGACGTGGACGACTCCACAGTCCGCTTCAAGTACCTTCTCGGGCTCACGGATATTTTCCGGCACTTCATCGACATCAACATGTCGAAGGACGCCAAGTTCAAGAAGTTGATCCGCCAGATCGACGGCAAGATGAACTTCAGCCAAACAAAAAAGAAGCAGCTGGCACGCGGAAGACGCAAAACGGAGAAAGAAGAGGACGCAGAGCTTTTGGAGGGCGAGGAGCACATGGCAGACCCGGAACAGCAGAGAACAGTATTGACTGAATCCCCCAGTTTTGTACAAAGCGGCCAGCTCCGTGAATACCAGATCCAGGGCCTCAACTGGCTCATTTCGCTTTACGAGAACCGGCTTTCCGGGATCTTGGCCGACGAAATGGGTCTTGGCAAAACTCTCCAAACCATCTCCTTCCTTGGATATTTGAGATACATCAAAAAGGTCGATGGTCCGTTCATTGTGATTGTTCCAAAGTCCACGCTTAACAACTGGTTGCGGGAATTCCAGAAATGGACTCCCGAAGTGAATGTCGTAATTCTTCAGGGTGATAAAGACAATCGTAACGAAATCATCAAAAACAGGCTCCTCACCGCAAACTTCGACGTGTTGGTGACCTCTTTTGAAATGGTGATCCGCGAAAAGGCTCAGCTCAAAAAGTTCCGCTGGCAGTACATTGTCGTAGACGAGGCGCACCGAATCAAGAACGAGGACTCGTCGCTCTCTCAAATCATCCGGCTTTTCTACTCTAAAAACAGACTTCTCATCACCGGTACGCCGTTGCAGAACAACTTGCACGAGCTCTGGGCGTTGCTCAACTTCCTTCTCCCCGATGTTTTCGGAGATTCCGAAGTTTTCGACCAGTGGTTCGATTCTCAGACAGGGAAAGATAAGGACAAGGACCAGGACCAGGTCGTGCAGCAGCTCCATAAAGTGCTCAGTCCGTTCCTCTTAAGACGTGTCAAATCCGACGTGGAGACCAGTTTGCTTCCTAAAATCGAGACAAACGTGTACATTGGCATGACCGATATGCAGATCGACTGGTATAAGAAGCTCTTGGAAAAGGATATCGATGCTGTCAATGGTATGGTCGGGAAAAGGGAAGGGAAAACACGGTTGTTGAACATCGTCATGCAGTTGAGAAAATGCTGTAACCACCCGTACTTGTTCGATGGTGCCGAGCCTGGCCCTCCTTTTACCACCGATGAACATTTGGTATTCAACTCCGGAAAAATGATCATTCTCGATAAGATGCTCCGCAAGTTCCGCAGCCAGGGCCTGCGTGTATTAATATTCTCCCAGATGTCGCGGTTGCTCGATATCTTGGAGGACTACTGCTTTTTCAGAGAGTACGACTACTGTCGTATTGATGGCTCCACATCCCATGAAGACAGAATCGAGGCTATTGACGACTATAATGACCCCGACTCGAAGAAATTCATCTTCTTGCTTACTACGAGAGCGGGAGGGCTTGGAATCAACTTGACGTCTGCGGATATCGTGGTCCTCTATGACCTGGACTGGAACCCTCAAGCTGATTTGCAGGCCATGGACAGGGCGCATCGGATTGGACAGAAAAAACAGGTCCAGGTGTTCCGTTTCGTCACGGAGAATGCCATCGAAGAGAAAGTGCTCGATAGAGCCGCGCAGAAGTTGCGTTTGGACCAGTTGGTCATCCAACAAGGCCGTCAAAGTACCGGAAACATCGGGAACTCCAACGACGACCTTTTGGGCATGATCCAGCACGGTGCAAAAGCGGTGTTTGAGTCGAAAAATAACTCGTCGATGCTTGACGATGACATCGACTCCATTCTTGCCAAAGGACGTGAAAAGACTGCGACTCTCAACGCAAAATTCAACAAGCTTGGTCTCGACGATTTGCAGAACTTCACTTCCGACAACTCCGTGTATGAGTGGAACGGGCAGAACTTCGCCAAGAAAGAAAACGGCAGTTTGGGACTCACATGGATCCACCCAGCAAAAAGAGAGAGAAAGGAACAGACATATTCCGTTGACAACTACTATAAGGATATGTTGAAAGCCCCAATCAGCCAGGGCAAGTCTACTCCTCCGGTGAAGATCAAGCAGCCCAAGATCTACCACCCTCAAGACCACCAGTTCTTCTCAAAAGAGTTGAAGGAGCTCTTGCAGAGAGAGCAGCTTGCATATAAGAAGGCGGTGGGGTACGCGTATTCTTTGGACGACTTTGGGGACAGTGACGAGGACTTCTTAAACTCTGACGACGAGAAAGACGACATTCCACGAGATGTGAGGCTCAAGGACGAGCAGAAGAAGATCGAGGAGGCCACGCCGTTGACGGAAGAGGAAATCGAGTTGAAGGAAAAACTCTTGCTCGACAGTTTTGCTGCTTGGTCCAGACGCGACTTCACAAACTTCATCCATGCATGTGCTAAGTATGGAAGAGAGAATCTTCGTGATGTTGCCGAGGCGCTTGGAAGAGAGGTGGAGGAAGTCGAGAGGTACGCCAAGAAATTCTGGGAACTGAGAGAAGAGATCGACGGCCACGAGAAATACGTTGCCCAGATCGAGGCCAGTGAGAGAAAGATAGCAAAGCTCGAGAACCAGCAGAAACTCTTGGCAATCAAGATCGAGGAGCTGGAGGACCCGCTCGAAGACCTCAACATCACATATCCTCCCAACAACTCCAAGCGAGTGTTTTCGAAACTCGAGGACAGGTTCATCTTATGTTGTGTCTACAGGTACGGCATTTTTGCCGATAAGTTGGGCGAGATCATCAAGCAGGAGATCTTGCAGAGCGAACTCTTCAGGTTTAATTGGTACATTGCCTCCCGAACACCCCAGGAAATCAGTCGGCGAATCAGCACTCTTTTGCTTTCACTTGCTAGAGAGAGCGAGGGGCCAGGCAGCCGCAAAAGAGCTAAAGGTTTGAACAGCAGTCTCAGAGCTGGTTCTGCTGAGCCAAGCACAAAGGAAAGCACGCCTTTACCTAATGGCAATTCCCAGGCTGAGATTGTGGAGGTGGATGAGGGTGAACCCGAGAGAAAGAAGGTCAAGGCGGAATAGTATCTTCATATTCGCCTTCTTACTACGACAAGCCAGTGTATTATTTATAGCAATTTGAACGTGTCGGCTATTTAATGACCTGTTTTTTGACACGAGCTAAACAAAATTAATGGTCTAATGTATCGCCTTTGACGTTGGCGTGTGGAAAGTTGATCATTAACGATTATGGTTTAATCACTTTCGCCTTTATGCACAAATGGAAAAGGATTCCTCATGGTGTGTATTCCTTGAGAATATTAGGCTGCACAGTGGAAATGTAGTAGGGCACCTTGTTTGCAGTCCAACTCACTGAGCAGTAGTCACTCATTTCGAACCGCTCTACCTTGAGGTAGTCAAGTATGGTTTCCTCCCCACTGGATTTATATCTCGGCTGAATGAAGTTTTTCAAGCTAATGATCTTTGATCCTGGCTTCATACCGTGAAGGAGTTTTCCAACTTCCTCGTTCAAGGAATATTCAAACAAGTAGTTGTTGACTAGAACGACATCAGACTCTATGCATTCCTTCCTGACGCTTTCATTTTGCACAAAACTCTGGTCCAAAGCAAATGAAAGATTCAAAGATTGCAACCCGAAAAGACTTATTTGCTTCAGCATAAAGATCTCTTGTTGCCGACAAAGATGTGAAGCATGATCCATAATTTCACAGCCACCGCTTTTCTCAGCTCCGAATTCAAGAGCAGCTTGCAAGATTGTGTTTCCTACACCACACCCCAAGTCATAAAACTTTTTAGAGGGCTCAAACTTGATTTTGGTAAGAACTTCGCTGACGAAAGAAGGTAGAAGTTCACCGTAAACCTCAGCGGAAAATGCTTTGTAAGACCGAAGCTTCTTCGAGCTTGGAGAAACTATCCTTGTGTACGCTCTCATGAGTAACAGGTGATAACAAAATCTGGATATCTCATTCTTGTGTGAGAGCAGGTCGATGAAGGCCACCGAATAAGCCATGGGTCTCATGTGGCGGTACCGCGAGACAAAAACTTCTGGCAAATTAGTTTGACGGCCACCGATCACGGGCAGCTTAAGAGTCAAAGATGGCTTTTTCGGCACGAGCTTAGTGGTTGACTGCTTGGCCGTTCTTCGAGCTTCCTCACCAGCAGCAAGTACTTCTAAATAAAAAGTCTGTAGCTTCGAATCCTTGATATCGTGACGGAAAACATACGATTTGGGAAGGTAAACTCGCAAGCTCTCGTTGATATCGATCTTGGGATCAATCTCAATCGGATACGGTGATAGTTCCAACATCAACGCATTCCACTTGTCAATGATGTACATGAATTTCTGAAAGTCGTTATCCTCAATGGCCAGAACCATGCTTTCGCAGAAATCATTAAAAATAATCTTCTTCAACTTCGCCGAATATGAGAAGTATAGTCCATAATGAATCTGGAAGCCCCTGATGATTTCTTTCACAGGATCAAGCTCATTGCTCTTGGGTTCCGCTAAAATATACTGTTCTGTGTGTTGCGGATAGAGAAGATAGCGTACGTGTATGATGTTTCGTGGATTAACAATCATTTCACCTGCCGAATTAGCAACTTGGAAAGGTGGAAATGTATCAGGCAACGATCTGTAGCAGTTATCGTGCTCCCTCATAATGCTGGCAGCCAATGTGTTATTGATGGGAACCAGCTTACCAGGCTGAAGAATCAGCTGAACGTCAGAGATAAAGTTGATTCTGGGAGGAAAAAGAACCCGGGATGAGATAGCTTCGTTGAACAAGAACCTATCCTCAAAAGTCACGGTTGTGTCGTGGTTGATATCCGTAGGATCGTACGGACTAATTTCTTCCACGTCCGATGGATTATCTGTCTCCATGACCGTCTTGAACTTCTCCATTAATTCCTTCTCCGCTTCGCTATCCTCGGTTACGGGCGTTTCGGACATACGTCTTTCCGGCGCATCTTGAATGGTTTTTTTCTTCTGTTCCATAATTTTCTTTTGGGCGGTTTTCAACATTTGACGGTCTTTGAACTCAGGGACTAAATGCATAACAGGTGTCCTTTTCCTCTTTTCTCCGGTCAGAACTTGACTGCCGTCGCCAGAAATACTCTGAAACCATTCGGCCTCCTCAACAAGTTTTTCAAGCTTCTCCTTCTCCGTGAGCCGGTACCTAGCTTTTGAGCGTGTCCGCGTGCGGGGAGAGTTGTAATTTTCTCTCTTTTTCCGTTTTTCCGCGATATTTCTTTCCCTAGTTTTCTTTCGCTTCACATTAATAATTTCCTGAAGACGGGCCTTTTCCTTTAATTCTGCTTCGGTTTCTGTCGGTTTGACTTCTCTGACTTTTAGTGCCTCCTCTCGCAAATCACTGAATTCAACATCAGATCTAGCTCGCCGTTTACGGCCACCACGAGCCGAATCCTCGGCCATAGACGAATACCATTGTGCTTCATAGATGAGTCGTTCAAGGCGATTTGAGAATTTGCTTTGCCTCGAGTATACAGACTCAAGATCCCTCCGCTTTTGTTTTATCTCATTCCAAGACCGAAAAAGGAGTTCAGACTGGCATTGTTTATCCGTCAATTCATTCTGCAAGCTCAATCGTAAAATTTCATTTTCGGGCTTTGTGAAAGGAATTACCTCGCTTCCGCCGCGGTCTTCGATCGTGGTTTGAATGTCTTTGATGAGTTTAGAGAAAGGTTCATTGTGTGCAGCGTCTTTAATTCCGGTATCGGTCAAGTCCGTCTTGATAATGTGATCGATTTTCTTTTGGTATTCATTATCTTCGGGCTCAGGTTTTGGAAGGAACATCTTCAGTTTCAACGCAACCACTTTCTGCCGCACGACTTTAACATGCCTGAACGGAAGGTTAACCGTGAGTTGGTCCACGTCTAAGCCCTTTCTTATACCGTCCATCAAATAATCTACTTCTGCGCGAGTAAAACGCATTTTGTGAGGGAAATGCGAACTGACTAACATGCGAAGCCCTTCCGGGGAATAGTCGGGAATGTAGGGTGAAAGCTCAGTATAGGTGAGCATCTGATTCTGGGAGGCAAGCTCAAAAGCACAGATCACAGAAAGATCAAGTAAATCCCTCTTTGAACCATAGTCCTCCTCTAATCCTGCTATTCGCTCGTGGAAATATTCCCGGTCACGGGCAAAACATTCCTCCTCGAGCATGGCAAAATTGATCGGTTCTTTCTTGTACCACTCCAGTACCACCAATTGGAGTTCGGGCCACGTGAGCTCTTCGGGAACGGGTATACGGTTCACAGCAGCCTGGATATCGGCCCAAGGGACCAAGGGCAACGCGAGCTTAAGCGCTGACTTCCGAAAATCCACCTTGGTCATGGGAGTGAGCTTCGCGATGAGCGCAGTGTATTGAGTGTTCATTTCTGGCGACACAGTGCCGGTGCTGCGAGGGGTAATGAGGCCGTCCTCCGTGGAATTTTTCTGTGAATCAGGCTCATTCTTGACGCGATTTCTCTGCAGAGGGGTCTTCGGCTGGGCCCGCGGCATGATGGTGCGTGAATCAAACAAGAGTGGAACAAGAGGAGCGGGTGGAATTTCCCTGTGGTGTGGAGCCGTGGATGGATCGGCGCTCTGTGCTTGCGTGGAATTAACTTTCTCGCCTCCGCCTGGAATTCGCTCGACGAAACAACCCGTGTGCCCTGTATTTGGCGCTGGTAAACAATGGGATCGTGCGAGTCGCCAGGCTGGAGCGATGTCCCGTGATTGCGGAATAATCAGCCCAATGTGCCTGCATATAGACCGACGCCTCGCGCGATTTGATTTTCGCGGCGCTGCAAAAAAGGATGAAAAAAAATCCATAATGTGGGAATACGGACTGGAGCCCATAGCGGGAAATCAAGGGGTAAAAGCTAGAATGAAAGAGAAAAAGTGAGATGGAGAAGACGGACTAGAGAGAGCAGTTAAGAGAAGCTGAGCGAGGGGTATGTGCACGTTTATATACCTGTTAGCTAGGGTTGTTTGGATCCACCAAATATTACTTGTATTCTTTTGTGCTCATTGTTGCCGACGGGGTGGATTTCTAGTGGGAAGAAGCCGGGAAATTTGGGTTATGACTTCGCTTCGGCACAGTACAGTGGTCCAGTAAAATTGCGCGGGGAAAACGACGTGTCTGCAGGAACACGGACGCGTGTGAAGAATAATACACGCGATCAGGCCCAACGCGGAAAAAGAACACTGCCATGTAGTATTTTCAGGCCATTTAAAGACCAGGGGAGTGTTTTCCTTGTTCTGGTCCAAACGCATGATTTGTCAGAGCGAGGTTTTGAGAGACGAACCGTAATGCCGAATGAAAAGCATCGCCTATAGCTTTCCATGTATTCTTCCTGTAGCTCTCCCTTGGTGCTCTTTTATTCTACCCACTCTAACAGTTTGCTTCACGTGCCCTGCTCACTCCCCTGACGATTGTCAGAGTTTACTTGCCCGGATTCCGTTGAGGCGGAATTTTAAATCCTTCAACGCCTTGGTCTCAGGCCGCCATTTATCAAACAGCTCGTAAAGACTGCGGATTTCCTCTGCCGCTGTTTTTGGTACGGCGCCATGCTGCTCGGTAATCTGCGGCTCAACTGGTCCCCAGTTTTTCTGCACGTTGAAAATGAGTCCTCGTAAACACCAGGGCAAAATGAACGGGTTGGTGCCGATCTTGCCCACATTGTACTCCTTCACATAAACACGGTTGACCAACGGGGCATGTGCTATCGCTTCATCAAGAGTTAGGCTTCCTTCTAGTTCTTCGCTCTTAGGGATTATCAAATCGTCTGTGTCAAGCATAAACTTGATTCCTAAATCATAGACTTTCCCATCGTTGTATATCTTCGAGTGCCCGCTCCCAGTTAGAGGACCCGCTAAAATAGAACTGATCTCTTTGATCACATTATTGTCAAAGTACCCCATATTCTGCATCTGACAGCAGAAAGAGATCAATGTCTTGATGAAGTCGGGAGTCTTGGAGGTGCTATCGATGTAACATGCCCTGTAAATATTTGGGTGGAAAATATGAGACGCCAACGCAGAGTAAAGAGGAACTAACTGGTCGTTGATTGATCCCACAAAACAGATTTTCACGTTCACCCCAATGATCGTCTGTATTGCATCTTTGTAAGCAAGAGATTGTGGGCTATCAAATTTGGTGAGCTCGAAAAGTTCCATCATCGACTCATTTTCGATTGCAGAGTACGCCTTCAAGAAAAGTGACTTATCGGTTCCGTAGAAGGGCCCATTATTCACACCGGCCATTCCTAAAACACCAATACGTTTGTGGCTTGCTCGCTTGAGAATTCCCTCTTTTATGAGCCTCGCAAGTAGAATGATCGACACCACACACCCCTGAGAATGTGCGGCAATCATCACGAAATCCGCCTCATTCAACTCCTTCTCCCATTTTGTAAGAATTTTCAAAAAGAACTCAACTCTGTCAAACACTTTTCCTTCCTTTTCCAAGGCAATTTTCTGAATGCTCACGTCCTGTGATTCTTCCGCACTCATCATCCCGTTCTCCAGAAGGTACCGTACAACGGCCTTTTCTGCCTCGTTCGCGAACTTCAAAGACGTGCCTTTCGGTGCACCAATGATCGGGCGAATCATGCGGGTGGGAAAGAATCCATGGACTCCAATGATCAAAACTCTATTTATCTTTCGAAGAGGTCCCACCTTTTGAGGAAAGATATCCGAGGAATATTGAGGAATGTCAACATTCACATCCGAGTGGTTGATCAAGAGATTCCCTGCAGAATCATTGGTGATGGAGACGGGATTCTTCGATGAAGTGTCTGTCGCGTCTTGTATCTTCTGCCTTTTAGAAGAGCCTTCATGCAGGGCCTGTTGCTGACATGTGAAGTACTTGTTTGGATTGGGAAGACACGCTCTTTTGTGAGGAGGAAGACGAGTCAATGACTTGCCATAGAGCTTGTAGTTTCTCTCGTTGAAGTTATGGAATTCGCCGTCCTCTTTCAACTCAAAAATGTTGCCTGCATTCGAACTTTGCTCACTAGTGCTCTCCTTCTGTGTATTAGAAGACGTGAGCCCTAAGCGTGAGGAGATATTGGACAAGTACGATTTCCAGTACTTGATATCAAATGTGTGTCCTCCATTCAATCCGATCTCAGAATGTATGTTCAGAGAGGTGGATGCGTATCCTGCAGAATCTTGCGCTCGGAGACAAGATTGCCAATCTGGGACCAACACATTTTCCGTGAGGTTCTCGTTCTTATGCATGTTGATTCTGTTGAACTCCTCGGCACCATGGTGTGCTTTGTACAACACGGCGTCGTCTGGTTTCAGTGTATTTTCTTGCAGCTTCTGGCCCAGTATATTTCTGTTTGAATTCTCTTTCTGGTCCTTTTTCTCCCTTCCCGACTCTTGCGGTGTTCTACTATCTTTTGGGGAATGCAATGATGGAGTCAGATTGAGAATGGTGTTGGTGAATTTCGAGTGAGCGAATGATTCTTTTTTCACCAGACCGACTTGTGCCAGAGTCCAGAACGTCCACAGTTTCTTGGGACTTTGGTTCTGGGTGTTCAAGATATCTTCATTTCCACACTCCGCTCGGTCTGCAATCGAACTGCTACTTCTCCGACTCTGTCGTTCAGAAAGGGCCAGTTTAGCTGAGGATGCAAGGAGAATGCTTGAAGTGAGCCCTGAGTTTAGTGAATGTTCATCAGCGTTGTTCGTTTCCTGAACCTCGTCGTGAATTGCACTTGATGTTTCGTTGACTTCATTATCCTGCACATTGCCTTGAACTTCTGAAGTCTTGGGACTTTCCGAATGGGCAGATACCGGTACTTCTGGCCGACTGCTATTTTGCAGAGTTCTAGAGGTCCACCCAAGCCAGCTGCTGGCCGCATACAGGCCGAGTGATGCTGTAGATACTTTGTGTTTCAAGCTTTTAGTCTGATTCGGGGGCTGGGTTTGAGTCTGTGTTTTTGATTTTCTATCGGCTTGTGTTTCGGACCTTGGCGGCAAAAGTATTTGTGTTTGGGTTTCTATTCCTTCAGATATGGCCGAAGAGGGCGGAAAATCCACTCTGTGCTCGTTTGCCACCATGGGTTCAGAATAGGAGACAGCATCCAGCGTATTGGGTCTGGTATCTGTGTCATGTTCTACGCTTTTGGTGTCTTTTTTGTCATTTCCTAAAACGCCAGACTCTGACTCGATTCCACTTCCTAAAATTTCAGCAGACTCGGCGTTTTCCGGGACATTGCCTCCCCAAGGATATAACCACGATCGGGCTGAGTTCGGCTTGGACATGATATGTTTGGAGGGTGATGTAAGTACTCTAAAAGCAGGGGAGTTGGAAAGAAAAATAGCGGAATCTATATAGAACCCCCAGCTATATGATCTATAACTCCAATAATGTATTAGCTTGAGCGATGGAAGGGGCAACGGTAGCAAGAAGAAATTATGGGGTAGCTGTGATATCGTGGTGGTTGTGTATGGAGCGCGATAAGACGTGTGGGTCACGTGATGCGTGGGGATTTGCGGCCATTTTGGGATGAGGATTTGCACTAAAACAATAGCGAAGAAAAAAAGTGGAAGGTGGAAGAATGAAGCCATAAGGACATCTCAAGGGTTCTGAGACTGTTTCAAACCTTTACTTTTTTTTTGGTTGTGTCTTCCATTAAAGCTGAGGGCCTGTTTCTTTTCTTTCCACGCCACGTGATTTCCAAGTTGCCTACTTTCATATACTAGCCGCTAGAATGAAGGCTAACGCCCAACGGCTTCGGCACTGGGCTCGTTATTAATGAAAGAGAAACGGAAAATTTGGAAACAGACGGGAAGAGGGAACAATGGTACTGGTCCGAGCAACTACTCTTTGACGCGTCAAATGCATAAGTATTTGAATAGAACGGTAAAACATCAAGAGTGCAAGATGAGAAATCACCCTTGATTAACAAACAAGAAACAAAGACCAGGATACACCCAATGTGATCCTTGGAGTGAACTAATGGATTAACGGTATCGCTGAAGTATAAATTAAAAAGAAAACGCCAATAGTGAGTACGTTCCGAATTCGTACATCTCTATTCTCTTGTGACTAAAACAATTCTGCGCTGTGTAAACCCCGAATATTTGGAAGTGGGGATGTTACCAACCCCGTTTACCCCAGTGATCCAGGCTCGCTTCATACATATCCACAAAATGCAACACGAGCTTACGAAGCATGGTTGTTTCCAAGTTTTTATAGGGATTCCTTCAATCTGAGGATTCTGTTTCCGTGTCATTTCCGAAATTCTCGAATAGTCACTATCTATGGGTCTGTCGGGTTCGGATAGAAAAGAAACCCCATAATGTGCATTATTAATATAAGCTAGCTAGCTGAGGAATCTAAATCCCACTAGAAGAGGATTCTTGCGCGGTTTATATATGTGCCAAGAACTCTGATGTGAAACAGCCAAGAACTTCAAATGTAAAACATTTCATATGATCATCGCACAAGATAGGGCCAACGAGCGTAGGAGATGACGACGGACAAATTTCCAAGGAGTTTTGAATAGATATATGCACTTAGGACGGTCACCAGATGGAAGTTGGTGCCAGTTATCTAACAAGATCCTAGAATATCCGGTCAACAAGTGTCACACCATCCAAGAACTTAGCATTAGTATGAGTTGTCTAATCGGAAGTGCACGTGCGCGTAAGAGTACACCGTTTCTTGAACAAATTGCTCATTTGTAGTCCGTGTGTCACTGTTTAATACACGTCATTATTGCCGATTTCATTTCTTTTGATGATTTCTACATGAAGCTAACAAAAGAATCGAGAAATATCAAGGGCTTTCGATTTAAGAGCATTCGAGGGCCAGTTTTGACAGACATGGAAGTGGATGAGTGGCTTTATGTGCGTCCACGGTCTCTCGGTAAGTTGAGGACTACCTAATATAAGCCACCAGCATGTCTTTATTACCCGTAGAGGGCATACCACGCAAAAATGGTTTCTACGGTTAGTTTGGACTTCTGAGCAATGTATACCAAGTGAAAAATATTTTTAGTATATGGACAATATTATACATAGACATATATCACCAGCTGCAGAAACGCCTGCTCTACTCGGACACAAGGTCTTGAAAATTCTGAGCCCGGACAGAGGTATTCCGTGTTTGTAGATATTGATCTTGAAACGTCTAGAACAACATTGCGATTCCAGCAGCGACAGCGGCAGCAGCTCCGTAAATACCGGCCTGAGCCGCACCGGCAATCACAGTGCTCGTTGCAGAAGTCCTGTTTCCACTGGCAGCGCTAGTAGTGGAGCTTTGGCTTTGGGTTTGGGTGCTAGTGGCAGCAGAAGAGCCGGATCCAGTCACAGACGCAGACGCAGCGGCGGCATGGGCACTTCCAGAAGGAGAAATAGCCTCGGAAGAACTCTCGTGCGAGTGGGTGTGGCCCTCGTGGGCAGAGACGACGGCGGTGGCAGCAAAGGCCAAAAGAGCGGAGGCGAACTGCATTTCAAAGAATGGATAATTTGGACGTTTCAAATTGGGGGTATTGAGAAAAGTAATATAGCTACAAATGGCCGGACAGCCCGGATTTTATACAACGTTTTTGACCTTGCACTACCGAAAACTTTTCGTCGAGTCATTGAACCTTTGTGGCTTCACCCATATGCATTGTTCTGGATTTCTGCATTGTCCTCTTATTGTCTTGTGTATTATCTCCAAACTCTGCATGATGTCATGCCTTTGAGGAAATGGCTCTCTTCCGTCCCGGATACTTCTCGGCATGCGCCTCTTTCAGCCCCTAACATTTCTTAGCCGAAGGAAGTGTGGCTTCCGGGTGATCATTGTACTCCGAAATACTTTCGCATATCTCAATGGGGAAATCAAGAGATATGTTAGCCGCACCGGGACACACCTATACATTCTACAAATGTCACCCCAGCATTGATAATATTTTTTTTTCTTATTTCATCATGTTCGTCAGAAATGACAATTTAAAATGATGCCCTTTGAAATACGTCGCATCATTCAATGGTGGGGTTCGGATGGATAACCACTATCGAAGATCGGCCACGCGTCATGCATAACCACACGTGTAATTCAGGAGGCAGCATCTGCACCGTCTGCATGTCAACAATCAGTTTGCATCAATTTTAGTTTGAGTTCTTTATCCTGAATTGAGTTGACACAAGACGCGTCTGGCAATTTTTGCTATTCTACCCCGCCTTGACCAGCACACACGGCCACCCGTAAATGTTGGTGGGTCCGGCCTTTTAAAATTAGGGCTTGCGTTAGTGCGGCAAAGGCTATTATATGCAGTATGTGATCTGCACATCGCGGCGATCTCTTCAAAGCCACCGGGGACAAAAACGCGGAAAGAGCACACGAGAACAACTATAAACATATGGAAATGACCAGATCTTGGAACGAACGAAGCTGAAAAGTTGAGATCCTAAAAACTCAATCTGATATTGGCGTTTGTGACTCATGCACTTGGAACTGTGCCGAGTTATGCTGGATTTGAGGGTCGAGCCACGTGACCGATATTGGCCTGTATCTATTGCGCTTTCAATGTGCTCAACCTAGAAAGTGCAACTTTTGCAAGATGGCACGGGGCTTAGAATGGCATGTGGGTAAACATAAACGTTTGAAGTGGATCTTGCCTCAATTACGCCACACTGATATCATTAAGAACCCAGATCGGATAGCATAGACACGTTTTGAGGCTGTGCGTGTATTTCAATAGTTGCGCTTTAGGGTGAAAACATTTCGTTGTCTAATGGCCAAAGATGACTGTGATTGTATAAGAAACTTGTAAGAATTTTTAATTTGAAAACTTGGGTTGTGTTTTCATAGACATTGAGGCTCCATAATTTATTAATCCGACTAAACAATGTGTAACGCCCTTCCACTGTCTCCAAAGCTGTTAAACTTCTCAAGATTATGCAACCAAACCCTTTGATATCTGAACGTATTCGCCCGTGATGAATGACAAACCTTTTCCAATTTCTCATAATTAATCGACGATTATTGAAGTATTCCAGTCTCATTGTTTTTGTAGCATTGGTCGGCGAGGCACATGATCAGTCGTTGACGAGTGTACTACGATATCAACTAAATGCACTTTTTTTTGGTCAATTTTATGAGACATGGTGAAAGAAATAAAAGACTTTCGTCTGACAAATCAGAGTGGAAACTTCAGATTGAGGTGTCAGTCTGCCTGAATGTTCTACCTGGCAAAGTGGTCTCAGACTCAACTACATAGGCGAACATATTTCTGAACCACCAATATGCCTGGAATTTCGAGCCAAAGCAGAATTGTCCTTGAGCTTGGAAGCCAGAAGTCACTGCACGATATGTATCTTTTGTACCACTTTTGATTCCTCCATAATTTCCACAGGTAACCGCAACATCTCCATCACCTCTGCCCTTCTCCCTTCAAAAGTCCCCTATATACTTCCATTGTCTCTGGCGACACCGTCGACCCTCCGCAAACGATAAAGATGACCACATCGTCTGACTCCAACTTTCCAAAAACACTCAACAAATCCTTTCTTTTCATCGATACTGCCACTGTCGCTCCACATGCAGGCTCAATGACCTCCTCAAACGTATCGAAATACGCCACCGTCGCATCTACCGCCTCAATATCATCAATCAACTCCACAGACGTAGGATGTGATGAGAAGTTTTCAAATGTCTTTTGCGCAATAAAAGGAGCCGCCAAGGATGTGGAAAGGGTATCAATTTTTGAAAGAGTAACGACCTTTCCCGCCTTCACGGCAGCTTTCAACGTCGGTGTTTGCGTCGTCTCTATAACTAGGACCGGGACTTCCATGAGCTCCGTGTTCCGCTTAAGTCCGGCCACAATTCCGTTGAAGAGGCCGCCTCCTCCGCAACTGCATACAATCCCTTTCACTTTTTCGGGTTCGATTTTCAAATTTTTAAGTTGTTCTGGAATTTCGTCAATCATATCGGCGTGTCCGTCCCAGAGCACTTCGTTGTCAAAAGGATGACAATATACGGGGCTAATCAGAGATGGCAAATTGGCAATTATCTCATTTTTTAAATAGTCATCGGCCTCCCCCCAGTGTGCACCATGTACCACCACCTCGGCGCTTAAATCATTCAATTTGTCGATTGCAGCCTGTTTTGATATTACAGGTAAAGTTACAGTGCATGGAACACCATGGGACTTACTGGCATACGCTGCCGCTAATCCTGCGTTTCCGCCACTGGAAGAAAACACGCGGATGTCTTTGTTGAGTGACTTTGCTTTCTCAATTTCAGTGGAAATCACACTACTCATGCCCCGGAGCTTGAAACTTCCGGAAGGCTGTTGGTTCTCTTTCTTATATAAGAATTTGCATGGCGCGTTCAAGATATCGGTTACTTCCACGAGGTCCGTTTTAATGGAGGGTAAGACCATAACGAGTGAAAAGGTAAAGCGAAAGCGAATGGAAAAGAGGAATTCCAAGTTATATCTTGAATCTGCAAACTTGAATGGTAATCGGATCTCTTATCTATTTTCCAGCGTCGCGACGCGCTTTTTTTTTCGGCCGATATAGATCTTATAGAATCACGTGACCCGCATTTGCCGCCTCCCCGCGTTTTGACAGCCATCAATTGCTTTTTAGTTATGTCACCCCGAGAACAACGAAAAAGAAATCGAAAGGGTCACGCCTGTTAAGCCCTTATTTATTTTTGGGATATCTGAAACACTTTTATGCCGCCCAAGTTCCGCAAGTCCGACGCGTACGTGCAGGTACCTGATCACGTGCAAACAGAGGTGCTAGACGCGTACGCCGACGTGCTAGATTCCACAAAGTCGCAGGACCTCGTCTTGAAACACGTGCCATTGTTGCTTCGTACTCTTAACATTCCCCAGTGTTTCACCAAAGATGTGGTCCTGTCTATAGAGTGGTTTTACGTCACGCAACAAACCAATATAGCACGTGCCAGTACTAATTGGGCAGTCGCGGAGCAGCTTTTACGGCACCTCACGATTTCTCTTACCATTCAGGGAAAACTCGATGTTTCGGATATCGTCGATATCGATAAGCTCGTGACCTTCTGTAACCGGCTCGTCAAGTTTAGAGACAATTTCCTGCAGATACAGCTGAACTGGGAACTATTCGTAGAGGCATCTGGGGGCAAGAAAAAGACCGCGCTAGATCACAATCTCACACTTCAAGATTTGATCAAAGTGAAGAGTTCGCTCCAATTAGACGATATTAGTGATAGTATTCTTATTGATATGCTTGGGTGTGGCCGCAGCACTGTGGACGGGGAGATATTTAACTATAGGCTTTCTTCTGGAGCATTGGAAATTGGAGTCAAGGATTTTGCCGAGGTGATGGGCCTTCTAGGGCAATATGATTAATTGGAAAGTACTGAATTAGGATCAAGGTTCGCGATCGAAAACAGACGAGCTTTGTCGGTCGTAGTTACAAAGAGGAGTCAGAAATACAAGTCACCACTTTTACTGACTCTCGAAACGGGATTGGTTTGAGAGAAGTTTATTCACGTTTTCTATCCTCATTTTCTGTGAGATGCATATCTTAGCCAGCTGATCCTTTCCCCACAACGAATGTGAACACACCTTCTAGTCAGGTACCTTCGTTGAGATCTGGAACAAGTGGGTAATTTTCAAATGCATGTACCTTATAAAAGCTCTGGAATATCTCGGAAAGATTTGGCACAAGGGGAGACGTTTTTTTGTGATCGTTTGGTGTGAGTATATCTCAGGTAAGCAGTGCACAAGAAACAGCATCTAAGGTGTCTACCCTGAAATAATAAAAATAACTCATCGTACTCTTCCACAAATCTGTTGGAAGCTTTGTTGAGCTGCCCTCTAAAACAGAAAAATGGCTAGAGATTGTGCTGCAGCATTCACTAATATCTATATGCATCCAATACCGTACTCTGTAGCTTAAGCCTCACGATACGCGCGGCTGTGATTCTTCTTCCAACAGTTAGTTACAAAATGGAGATCCTGCCGCACATGATGTACACCATCCTTTTTCAAGAGTATTTTAGACAATTCTTCGGAAAAAGAAGTAGAGGAAATCTAAACATCTTTAAGAATGCTCGAAAGAGCGATTTGTATCTACTTCTTCAATCCCTTCCCCCACCTTCAACATAAAAATCCAAGTGCTCTTCTCACCTGCACATCACGTGACCCGCATCACCTGACCCACATCATTTTCATCTCCATTATTCACCACCTTTATCTCCACAACCCATGCTGCATTCCCGGCCCTTTCTCGACGCCCAGACCGCGTTCATCGACCTGCTCCTCGAAGAGCTCTCTCAATTACCTACAGGAAACACCGTCAACTTCAACAATACAAAGCAGTTCGACGCGCTTCTAAAGCATCTCGAATCCACGCTCCATGCGCCTGAGTTCTGCTCCGTGCCCTCGGAAAATATCATTCATATTCTTTTGACACTAGCAGCTCGAAGTCCGGCATCCAACTGGTCACATGACCTGCTCCACAGCTTTGCTGGCGACACCACAGAGTACATGAAGCACGTGAACATGGAGTACGACGCGTCGCTACATAAGGCCCCCCTCCAGCAACGCAGTGTGGCGATTTTGAAAAAGTATTTGGGAATCTTGAAACATGGGGACGATTCCGCGCCCATCGGCGCTCTCCGCGTAAACTTCCGCCGCGTACTTCTCGACTTCCAGAATTCAAGCATCCTGCTGTTTTTGACGTCCAGGAAACCCGCTCTTCAGCGCAAAGTTGTCGCCGCTAAGCCTCAAAAAGTGCTTGAAAATGGCATGTTCACAAAGTCGATGCCAGCCCCGCGAGCCGTGGAAGTTATATCCGATTCCGAGGAATCCGACTCGGCATTAGACCCGTTTTCAGTCCTGGACTCGGCGCTAGCGTACCCCGCACTAAACACCCAGCACAAAAGCGTATCGTCATTCACAGACCTTTCGCTTAATACCACCGGCTTGGGCGAAACCGCCATGCTTTTTAAGCTGATGCCCCATCTACAAAGTGGAGAGACTTCTGAATCGGAATCGCCCAAAGAAAAGAAACCCAGAATCGTTTCCCCCGCGTGGAAACGAATTCTAGCATTTGACGACCATATAATCCTGAAAAAGCTTCTGGAAAACCCCCACTACGATATCTGGGACTTCCTTAAATGGTCGTTCTGGTGTGCAGATACCAGCTCCCAGTACCAGAAGTTCCTCTTCAACTCAAGCCTGACACATGTGCACCAAATCTATAGAGCAACCAGTGACTTCTTGGGAGTTTTTTTCGCTTTCTCACATATGGAACTCCGGGCGAAAATCAAGGACGGTCGGCCGAAACTGGCGGTAATTTCGCAGCTCATAACCAAATTAGGGACTAAAAACGTGTGGCCCGAAAGAGCAGCACAGTTTATGTTTGCGGGTCTTGGAATTCCATCAAACGAAAAGCCCCAGCCATGTTATCAGCGAGAATTAGCTTTGACAAAAAACGACTCTACTGTTCTAAATTCTCGATGCAAAACGGCATGTGAAAATGACGATAACATGGACTCAATGAAGCTACGAGTGCAGATTTTTCTTCTCCTTCTCGACTACGATAACGCCGTCTCGGTGGACTACTATCCTTTTTCCTCCATGCTCATGACTCACGTGACAGAGAAACTCGCCACACTTTCGCTTCACTATCTTGAAGCATTCTTGAAAGCCTTGTACTTGGAATTAGATTTCGGGTCGAAAGGAGACCTGGGGAATAAGGGCATGTCACGTTTCAAAACATTGGAAGCAAGATTGTGCGCTGGGCTTCTTCGAGAAGTCACCGGTGTGCCGTTCCAAATCCAAGTCTTTTCAGGAATTGGGTTTTTGAGACAAATAGCAATTCTTCTTCTGGAAGACAAACTCTATCGTAGTGTGGTGGATGACATAAGATTTGAGTGTGTGGAGGATTTCGACCGGCAATGGAAAAAGGTCATTTTCTTGGCGGAATGGCTCTTCAATCTCGCTCTCGATAGTGTTTTGCTGAGCTCGGGAAAATACGACGCAAAGCAAATAGTGGAGCTCCGAAAGGTCCTCATCAACGCGAAAAGGGGTGACGAGTTAGCTGTCCAGAGTTACGAGGAGTTCCTTCTGAACCGGTATGAAGACTCCGATTTGCTTTCTGAAACATCTTTTACATTGACACAAAAGCAGATCGATGATTGGAAACCTCAGGGAAAGACCATGTTTTTCGACTTTGCTCAGTTCAGTCTTGGTACTCAATTGGAGAAACTCGAAGCGGAGTTGGGGTCTGTTATTGAAAACGAAAACGAGCCCTCATCCGACAATGCAACTATAATTGTTAACGAGACCGAAATTGAAATGGGGGGCTCAGAAGCAATTGAAGTCGATCCCCTGGATAAAGAAGGTGCGATGGAGACATCCCTAGATGATCTTATCGTCTTGTGAGTGTGTGTGAGGCTGCAAAATTTGTTAAAATTGGGAAATGTACGGTGAGAAATGTGCTATTGTTTCAGATGATGGAGGATTTCAGGGCCTTCCACAAAGGCATGCAGAGGGGGAGGGCCATTTTTGAGCGTTCTCTTTGTTTCTCGTCTTCTAAATTTTTTTGTGTTTTTTTTAGTGCTTTGTTGGGAAGTGGCGATAGTTGTCTGAGGCAGATTAAGTTGCTGAAAATAAAAACAGAACCGATTTTTCAATATTCAAGGGGTACATCCATATATGACGGTCGATGTAAAAAATGGAACAAGCAAGAAATTCAATTTGCAGATGAGCAATTATATCGTGAGCCCCAGATTCTAACTACGGCATTTGGAAGCATGGTACAAATTACATGGCTACAGAAAGGACAATGGGAGCTCTCACAAGGCTCTATTAAATACCAGCTACGTGAGTTCTATCATCACAAACCCCCTCCTAAACCCTATTTTTACTCTTTCCTTCCCTCTTTTGTAACCCACTCCTTTTTTCAATACTTTCTTCCAATATGCCTTCTCTGCAACCCAAAATCCACCAAGAAACAGCTTAAGTCACCCACTTTACCTTGCCCCCTCTCTATTTGGATGCACCCCCTACCCAATTAGATGTGTGCTTTTTGATTGGGAACAGGAGCCGTATAACCAGGGCCAGACCAAAGTCGTCGTTGCATTGAGTGCAAAACGCACTAAACCGATAAATTCCACGTGGCCCGTGGATGA
The DNA here is from genome assembly GCA_030565705.1 of Metschnikowia baotianmanensis. Lineage (NCBI taxonomy): Eukaryota > Fungi > Ascomycota > Pichiomycetes > Serinales > Metschnikowiaceae > Metschnikowia > Metschnikowia baotianmanensis. The sequence continues at coordinate 20,866 of JAJMCI010000030.1, forward strand.
GACGCGTTTCGCAGAGCATTACAAATAATGCCATCCGGATGAGTTTTCCCGGTGCAAGACCAAAACACGCGCTTCAAGGAATTACGTTCTCGGAGTTCTCCGCCGCCAAAACTTGCCTCATAATAGACAATATAGTTGACTATGCACCCTCCTATCGTCCTCCAGGATATTGTTGAGCTTTGGCTTTGCACACCCTTCTATGTGCTCTTATTTGCGGCTAATATAGACTGAGAGGTTCTCCTACCACTTGTGCCTGTTCTGACTCAAACAATAAAGAATGTCGAGACCAAAATTACCGTCAACTTCCATAGGCCCCGCAAACAGTCCTTGTTCTCACCTTTTATGTTACACGATGCCCACCAGGTCACGTGCCGTTCCCAAACGCCCTGAACACACAATGGAAAGAAATCAGTACACTGAGGAAGAAATCAAGTCGACCAACTTCAAATTTCCTCCTTACTCGCAGGCACCCGGGCCCTATTGTTTTGGGTGTTCTCGACTGGTCCCTCGAGTCCTATGTGCAGTACCAGGCCAGGATTTTCAAGCTCAGATGCACCCACTGCTTTGAAAGATGCCGGTCGATTTAGCTCATTAATAAAAACAGATGATCGATTGTCTTGGGAATGTGCATCCTGATGCAAAAGGTGTTATCACTCTCGAGAGGCTCAATATGTAATTGAATGCATAGAGATAATGATCAAAGTAGTAGATTACCAGTGGAGGTAAATAACAGGAAAACATACATGTAGTAGTGGAAGTCTACTCTGTTAAGTCCTTTCTTTCATTTTTCAATCATTTTCATCTCTCTCTCTTTTTTGTAAAAAAGTGCTTGGTTTTGGTGGAACTAGAATGGCATGAGTGGCTGCAAAACGAGCCAGTATGTCACGTGACTGAACCATGCAGCAATTCACACTATGTAAGACACCCTTCCGGGCCCCTCCCTTTTTGCAATCTTTTTTTTTTTTATTTTGATAGATCCATTGATTAAAGAGGAGCTCGAAAGTTAGTTTCTTAGCCCAAAACTGTACAACTATACATAAAAACTCTATACCATTCCGAGCATCTGATTTCCCCCATTCTCTCCCACCTTTTCTTCTACTCTTTCTTTCCTTCTCTTTCTTTCCTTCTCTTTCTTTCCTTCTCTTTCTTTCCTTCTCTTTCTTTCCTTCTCTTTCTTTCCTCTTTTTTACTTCTTCAAGTCTCAATTTCCTTCTACCCTTTCTAGCAAGATTTGCTCGAATCATGAGGGACGTCCAAGCAGAAAGTTTCGAGATATTTTTCACATAACCTTAAAAGCCACTAGGCAATGATTCTGTGGCGTATTAGCAGACTCGCAGATTCCGGTGTCCGATTCTTTATTTCATGGACAAGGATCAAAAAAAAAAAAGAATAATCATATCGTGATAGAGTTGAAAGAGAGCCAGATTTGATAGTATTTTCAGTGAGGTTCTCTATTTTGTTCATCACTACAAGGTTTTGGATAGCTTGTAGATTTGGAATTTTGCTTGCCTTGTAATAAGAAAAATTCAGAGAAGATGTTGATACTGATAAATGTTTTGCTTTCCAATTTGGTAGGCTTAGAGGTATCGAGAATGATAAACGTCTAGATGAACTTGAACCGAATACACGTTTGAAGAAACACCACTTTTTTGATCCTGGCCTTCATAGCTCAGAAACTAAACTTCTTCACTCAATAGAAAAAAGCCTACGAAGAGCATGAACAGATAATTCATCTGAAACGAAGCACATTCTCTTTGTTTCACCACTCTTGCGTGGGCACCTTTCAACTCTTCTAAATACACTCCGTTCAGCCCCTTTATGTTTTCTTTCAATGCACTCTTTGAATCAGGGATACTACCATGTTAATAAGCCTATATCTATCTTTCTAGTCTGTTGAAAGGGTCATTTCTTTTTCCAGAACATGGCAATGTAATTGATATGTCTCTTGACAAGTCCTTAAACTCGTAACAAGAAGACTTGTTCTACACAATGAAGAAATCTTGCATGACCGTATTGTCGCCACCTTCGTTCATTGTGTTCGGCTCGCCACTAGCTTTCATTAAATTGTCACCCCACTTTTGAAGACTGATATAAATCAAAAAGGTGTCATATCTTCACAATGATGAAAGCTTTTCTTCTGGCATCATTTTTTTTATAATATTTTGCGCATCAGAGACTTGGCATACCTTTCATCACAAAACCTCCCACGAACAAATCATTCCCATTTACAATGTCTAATACCCCTTTTAAGGAAATCAATTCTCCTCAGACAGTCATATCTGGGAAAGGAGAGCCTTGGATACCAGTTTCCCCCATATATCCATTCATAAGCCCAGTGTCTGGTGCCTTGGTCAATGACTATCTGCTAATTAACTATGATTATTCATTTCTCGATAAGTTTGGAGGCCCCTTTGGCTACAAGACAGCCCAGGCACAGAAAGCAGCGGAGAATGAGTAACTTCAGAGCTCACGCTCTTATCAAGCCAATAACACGAGCAGTCTTGGGTCTCCCAAATAGTGATTTATTGATTTGTTTTCAAGAAATAATATAAGGACGAGAAGTACATTGGGTGATGAGCGAACATAATCATACTGGAACTATGTGAGATCTTCAAAAAAAAAAAAGACTACAGAGAGGATACCCTAGAGTGCATGAGCCTTGGAGTCATGAGCCTGCTTCAGAGGGAATGCACTGGCAATTGACAATTGGCAATCCCCCTTTTCTACTACCCAAATTTAGCTATATTTCATGATAGTATATCTACATACGTCATGGAAGAGCAAACTGACACCATGGACACGGTCCCCACTCTGCGTCTCCCAAAACCTTGAAGCACCTAAAGCGCCTCAATCTTCTTCGCTTTTAGATGATGTGCTTGACCTTGAAGTAGTGTCTCAAGTACTGGATCTGCCACGCGCCCAAGACAAGCAAGATGAAGATGATCAAGAGCGAGAAATACTGCACACGCGCGTTGGTGCTCTCGTTGGTGTCTCTCATTCTCTCTTCCCTGGCCTTCAAATAGTGCAACTCGTGCGCGATCTCCTTGGCCATCTCGTGCACTTTCTTCAAGTCGACCTCCGCGGGCTTTAACTTCTCGGCGGATTGCATGGCGTTCCAGTCACGTGCGCTGGCGCCGGTCTCGACCTCCACGTCCACTTTGCGACGCTCGTGCAAGCCGCCTCTGTGCACCCTATCCAAGAGGTTCTTGAAGCAGATGTCGAGTCCGGTGGAGTCGTGCGTGGTGAACGAGATCCGCGCATCCTTGTTGATGTCGTGCTTCAACGCGTACTGGTTGCCCAAGGTGTCGACCACCTCCACCAGCAATTTCTGCCCGTCACCACGGTACCCATCGGTCTTGATGTTGACGACCACAAGCTCGTCCTCATGCACGAACTCACGGAAACACACGGGGCGCCCGTTGGCAGGCACGTCGAGGTGCAACGCCGCGGTCAACAGAAGAAGAGACGTGAGAAGAATCCACGTGTTCGCTAACATGGTGTGATATGCAAGTTTGTTTCTTGGTTTCTTGGGGTGTTTTCCAATGAGTTCAGCGGTTTTCACTGGCCTTCGTCGACAAGAAGTGGTGTTCTGTCTTTCTCGTGCTTCTTGTAGTGTCGTCGTGTCGTGTCGTGAGTGTATCTAGCAAGACAGCGAGTGCGGCTGCATGCAGTTCACTACGGGGCGTCGCGCGAAAAAAAGTCAAGAGAAGGTATATTGTGTGCAGGAGTTTTTGAAGAAGGGATCAGCGGGTCGGCGGCAAGTGACGGATTGACACATAAGGAGGATGATGAAGGGATATAATTCAGGACTTATGTGAGGTGATTGTTTTTAGGCTTTCTCTCTTCTTTCGGGTCTGAGTTTTTTTTTTCTTGTTTTTGTTGAAAGGGGATCGTGTGCTTTGTTGTATTGCAGAGCGCACTTCGTTAAGAGTTCTTAGTTGTTTTTTTTTGGTAGATTCATTGATTAAGGAGAACTCAAAGGAGTTGCTCAACAAGAAGTAAAAGAAATATTGAAAATTCACCAGTTTCAACTGAGTTTTTCATAGAGTGTTAGAAGTCTCCAGACGTAAGAGGATCATTCCAGAATTTGCTTCACGTGCTGGAGTTTGGTCCTCTTTTTCAGCCGCCCCAGAAAAGTCGCACCCAGATCTAACCGCGGGCCCTCGTAGCGGACAGCACAATCTTAAAAATTAATTTCGTGATTTCATCTGAGTTGTTTTTTTTAGTTTTTTTGATAGATCGCCCTTCTTTAGATATATACATTGATCAAAGGGGAGCTTTTTTTTTGGTAGATACATTCAAAAAAAAAAACTAGAGGAAAACTAATAAGTGGATGTATCAAAAAAAAAAAAAAAAAGACATTTAAAAACCTCGAATAGATCAATGTCTTGGAAAGCCAACCTTTGGTGTGTTGTACATTTCATTGTACTGATGAGCAACTGTCTGATCACCCCTCCGCCCGCGGGGTTCGAACCCGCGACCTTCCACCCGGCATTAGTACCACGGAGAGGATACTTTTATCTCTTCAATGCCTTTTGTCTCTTTGAAAGGAATCATACCCAACTCATGTTGTTTGATGTTTATTGAGTAGTATATATTTTTGCCAGTCAGCTGTACAGCTTTCTCAGATCTGAACGCGCATTTACAAAAATTAATATTTGGCCGCCACAAAACTGCATCACAAGTACAACTCCCACCTCTCAGGAACCACACAATTCTACGATGTATCATTTGAGCAAGAAAATCCTCACTTGCTCCATTTACGTACTTTCATATCCTGAAAAATCTTGGGATATCTAGCTAAAAAAATACTGTTTTTTACAAGTAGATATCCATTCCTCATGTTGCACAATCTCTGGTGTACGGGTGTGCACTCTCACGTTAACTCACAACTTCTCACTTCGTAAACCTCACGTTCTTCTGACCTTTAACTTTCAATCTCCACAAAATGGCCAAGGTGAAGTCTATACACACGATGGTCCGGCTCGTGTCGCAGGCGAAGACTGGCTACGAGAAATGGTTCAAAATTCCAAGACACACACAGAGGCTAAGCCTTATTTTGTACGACCCCCGTGCACAGAGACACTGTCTCTTCACCGAGGCAAAAAAGAGAAGAGTACCCGAGGCACCACCTAAGGATTACACGAGAACGCACCGTGCGGGGTAAATATTTTATTTTTGCTCGAAAGGTGTTTTAGGTGTTTGAATGACGTGAATGTAAATAGAAGTGTTGGTGAGGGTGGAAGAAAGATTGGGTTTCCGCTCGGCCAACACAGAATTATAGCAGCAATGCAGAAGGATATTATGATACAAGAGGATATGAATGTAGGAAACAAACTGAGGATTGTTGAAATGTAAAGCGTCAGTGAGAACATAAATTATGAGAATTCATGCTCCGGAGATTTTAACCACTCAATCCATACGGCCTATTTCTCTCTCTCTCTCTCTCTCTCTCTCTCTCTCTCTCTCTCTCTCTCTCTCTCTCTCTCTCTCTCTCTCTCTTAATGAGTTTCTCTACTACGATATCTGATTATTCTAAGCTTATAATCGATGCGTATGTCATAAGTCCATCTCAATATCTTTATGATCTCTTTAATCTCTTGATCTCTATATTTATATGTCTATAACTATATGCGTCTGTGCTTCCCATGTTATGTACAAGAATCTGGAGAGCCACATTCGGGGAACCAAATTTAGAAGAATCTCTGAGACGATCCAGCTGGGATTTCACCTAAAACGTCTCGGTCTTCCAATCTTCCCCACCATCTATACTGCCCGCATCGCCCAAAACAGTATACGCACTATTCTCACCTTTTACTAAGTACTTCTCGTTGACCTCCTGTAAATCCTGGACGGTCACGTCCAAAAGTCGCTCTCTTCTTTCCTGCCTCATCTCATCAGAGATTCCGTTATAGAAAAGGGGCGAACCCTGGCTGGAAATATGGATCGGAGCGTCCAAGTCTTTAAAGACAGCCAATTTTGCTTCCTGAAGTGCACTGGAGTCCCATTTTCCATCGGAAAGGTTGGATCTGGCTGCCGCTGCACTATCCTCAAAAGAGCCTATGGATTTCATCGCATTGGGGTCTCTGTAAGAGAAGTAGTTAAGTGTTCCACCTAACCCGGCATAATTGAGGCCTCCTCCGTATGCGCCATTGGCTTCTCTAATCACCGAGTGCAAATGCTTGAATGTCAAAAGTTGGGACAAGATCTGAAGAGAAGCCCCATCTTTCGTGGCGTAGGGGGCACCTAGTTTGGCCAAAGAGGCGAAACCGACCTGGAAGGGGAATTTCAAAAGTGTTTTCAGAACTGTGCTGGGGGAAAAGTCCGAGGCAAGGGAGCTTAGGATATTGGTGTTTATCTGAGGGGATGCCAGCATTTGTGAGTCAAAAGATTCAATTAACTTTTCATTCTGAGACACGCCGTTTTGGCTACCAATGACCCTGTAATTGAACCCCTTGACCGAGTTTCCAGGATTCTCAGAACTTTCAACAACACCCTGATTCAAAAGTGTACTGATTTCCTGTAAAATAGGGATGAGTTCGGTCTTCAAGTACTCCTTTCCTTGCTCTTCCAACTTCTTGTTGATTTCGGAAACGAGTTTGACCTGCCCGATTCCACCTAAAAGGTCATTAATATACATCGTAGGTGTCAACTGCGAGTTTCCATAGGCATTCGCATACGCATGCCCCCTCTCCACAATGGTATCGGACTGGCTCTGCATCATATTGATGACAAGTGTGTGGAGCTTATCGATGACGTCATTCTCGGCGGTGAATTTCGTGGTCTGCAAAACTTCACGCCACAACTCGTAGATGTGGCTCGACTTTTCCTCAAGGGCCATTCCTGAAAGCACAAGGTTGAGTGCCGGTTTCGAAAGATCGTAGGCATTCGTTTCCGCTCTGACGGAAAAAGAGATTCCGCCGGTGAGAAGCCGGATCTTCGTTTCCAATTCCGTGATCGGCGTGGCTTCTGTGCCGGCTAAGTTCGTCAAGCAAGTGTTGAAGAGAGGAAGGTACTTGTAGAGTCTTTGGGGAAGAAACGACACGTCCTTTTTCGCAGACACGTAGACAAGGTCGTTGGTGGCGGTCACGTGTTTCTGGATCTTGCCCCCGGAACCAGAGATCTTGCTGAATTCCAAATTAGGATACTCATCCAAACGCGGGATGTCTGCCAAAGTCAATGTGGGCAACACAGACACGTCTTCCGGCTTCTGTTGTTTCTCCAATAGGCGCTGACTTCTCTCGTAGATCATCAGTTTATCGTCTTCAGTCAAGATTTCGACTCTTTTCTCGACTTCCTCTTTCTCCTGGGCCACAAGTGTATCGTTGTACTTTTCATCAGGCACCATGGTGAATTCGAAAGTTGGAGTCCTGGAATTGAGAAGCGACTTTTCGAGCATCTCCTGGAACATCACGAGACCCTTTTCCTCATACTCACCCTTGAATTTATCGAGGATTTTCTGTACCTGAAGCTGCTCTAGAGGGTCCAGGCCATTCGTCCATGCAGGAACCAAGGCGTTCAACAAATTGAGCCCGAAATCAGGCTTGTGTTTTTTGAAATTCAACTCAAGTTGCACAAGGATCGCCTGCACACGGGCGTGGAACGCACTTTCTGATCCCTTGGAAAGCTCCGGAACAACTTTGTCCCGTAAAATACCCCGCACTTTCTCGGCGAGACCTGCCGCTTTTTCTTTGCTGAGGTTCGTGCCTCCAACGGTGAACGAAAGAAGCGCCGTGGTCTGGTCGAGGCCCGAGTTCGGCAGGAAATCCTCGGCGAACCCTGTCTCGATTAATTCCTGGTATAATGGTGCATTGTGCCCGTCAAAAAGTAAAGACGAAAGTGCTTTCCACTTGAACACCTCGTAAGTGTTTTCTTTTTCGAGCGCGTTGCCCAAGTACCACGTGACCGAGGACTTGATCTGCTCCTCCACGGGTTTCAGGGCCATGGAATCTATAGGACCTTTGGCAGTCACGTGATGTGCAGATATCTCCGGATTCGTTTGGAAAATCGACTGCTTCACGTCGAGGCGGCGTGCACGTGACCCGAAGCCCTTATACTTCTCGTCCAATTTCTGTAAGTGCTCTCTCAAGTCGAAGTTTCCGTAGGTGAATGTCTTAGCGTTAGAGGGGTGGTAATTAGATGCATGGAAGTCGACCAAATCCTCATATTCCAAGTCCACGATGCACGCAGGGTCACCCCCGGAATTCCGGAGCGCAGGGTACACCAGCTCCTGGAATTTGATCCAGTACAAGTACGCGGAATTTGAGCACTGGCCCTTCATTTCGTTGAACACCACTCCCTTGAACTCTAGGTCGCTTTTTGGGTCGTTCATGTCGCTTTGCTCGAGCCGCCAGCCCTCCTGCATGAAGTCCTCGTGGGAAAGAATGGGTTCGAACACAGAAGAGAGATACACGCCCATCAAGTTGTCGTAATCTTTCCTGTTGGTGGTGGCAAATGGATAGTATGTATAATCATGGCCCGTCATCGCATTCATGAAGTTGGAAAGCGACCGGTTGAGCATCTTGAAGAAGGGATCCCGCACTGGGTACGTGTAGGACCCACATAGCGTGGTGTGTTCCAAAATATGCGGCACTCCGGTGTTGTTGGGTGGGTTTGTCTTGAATGCCACAGAAAACACGTTATTCTTGTCCATTTGCGAGTCCAAATGGAGGTGCTCGGAGCCCGTGCGCGCATGCTTCAACCGGACTGCGACTAGAGAGAATTCGGGCACGGGCTGGACGTTTTCTATCGAGAATCCATGGACACAAAGGCCGATTGGGTACTTCGATAGGATCTCGGCCTGGGAAGGTGCCGTGGCGAGCCGGCGTAAGGGTAGTACTTTCAAGGAGCGGCCCACGGCTCGAGATGTGCGCAAGCTTAACATCTAGCAAGAAAAGTTGGGAATTTAGGTGAGAAAATGGGGTTTTTAACGGGTGTAGAAGCCAGTTTGTGGTGTAAATTAGTGAATATTGTGAGTGGTTTTTTTCGCCGTCATGTCGCGAATTTAGGTGGTGAGAAATGAGGTGTGGGTCCAGATTTTAGTGTGCGACAAGATTAGTAATGGCTGCGAAAAGTTCAAATGTGTGTTATTTTTTTTGTGTAATTTTATCATTTCAGAAGGACGAGAGACATGGGAGAGAAAAAATCTGACTCTTCTTCGACTGGGTCTCTTCTCTCATCCGGAATTCTTTCCATTCCATTTTTCCTCGTGTGCTGTGAAATTCTGCCAAGCAATTTACGCTTGAAAATGGTCGAGTGCATCTGAGAAGCAAAATACTGTATTTGAAATATTTCACCCTTGCTGAGAGTGTCAATGTGGGTGAGGAGAGAATCACTTCAAAATAGGCGTTAAGAAGAAATGTTTCTCAAACTTATTCTCGCATGTACACCACGACAGAAGTACGTTCCTCTCATAACGTACAACACCACCAGCGCGGACACTTCCATAAATTCGCAGCCAATTAAAAATGTATAATACAAAATTGAGTGGTAATTCTTGTTAGATTTGATATTTAAACTTTATCGGGCAAAACTGTGCATGTCAATTTATTATGTCCTTGCTTTCTACAACTCCCACACTTTCTTATCATTTTTTCACGTGGCTTTGAAAGAGGGTCATCCACTTTGGAATTTACGCTCCTATCACCTTTTCTAGATGCTGGCAGACTGGACTCGAGCTCTAAAAATTCATCGAGCGAAACATCAGCTTTATTGATGATTCGCTTTTTCTTTTTTCATTCTAGTTTATTTTCTTCTCTTTGTGTGGCAAGGATTTCGGTGATTTGTTTGTTCACAATCTGATCAGAGTGCGACGAGCTTTCGGTAAGGGTGGGCAACTCTCCAAAAAGCCCTCACGGAGCTTGTCCGAATCTTTAAATCATTTGTCAGTGCCTGTTATGACTCTTTTAGACAGTGTACGGCCCATTATGAAGCCGGCTTCGTCAACATTGTAAATGTCATCAGGATTAAAGCCGTGTTCAGTGAGCGCGTTTTGTATGACATTGACCCACGCATTCATGACCTCGGGGTCTTCACCTTCACATTTTGCTCTTCGGTAATCGTAGCGCTTTGAGCGATGAACTTTAAGTTCTGGGTGCCTGGCCATGAATCTACAGGTCCAGTCTACACCAACTTTTAATTGTGCATTCGTCCCACGCGACGCGAGAAGAAAATTGGCATATTTTGCGGCCGAGGCGGTAAACCTTGGGAATCCATATCTAAAACCCATCGTACAAGCGAACACTCTTCACCTGTGGTCAATTTTGTGAATTTTTGGTGTGTTGACCCAAGAGATTTGCGTCCATGAATTCGATCGTTCAAAGTTGAGAAAGGTATCTCTTCCACTTCGCTGCAGCTCTCACAGACGGAAATTAACCAGCCATAAGTCCCTTAGCGCGAATTTGATACGAATCTCTTTTGTCTCCGAATTTGAAGATTTTTCATCATGACTTCGTGACAAATTGTACATCGATTGCAATACTTACGATGGACAGCTACTTGGGTAATTGATCCTGGCGTAAAATCTATAGTTTCATCGAAGGTTACAAGTTCCATGCATATTTATAATCTTCGATTAGGTCCATGAGCTCTTGAAACACTAGTGGGGCATTTGAGAGCATCTCGAGACCACACAGAAACTCGCAGAACGACACCGACCTGGTAGGGATACTTTGGATAATGAGTCTGCTGCAAGAATCACAAAACGCCCGATTAATACCATGGGATATAGTTCACAACGAGAGCCAAGCTATTCAAGAGAAGGTAGCGGGGTAAACACGTGACTTGCGTGATAAGCCTCGAATTCAATAGACCTTCTGGCGTATACTTACAGACAGAAAAGCATGGACTTGCACACATGAACACGTCACGTGCAACGTGGCAAGGTCTTTCTTTTAGGGGAATCAATTGCCCTATAGTTTCTGATGTCCCCCGCCGGTCCCGGAAGTTACATGAGAATTCTAGAATTGTTCACCGAAACTCCCCAAGTTCTCATTCTCTTCCAAGAAGCTGAGGTCGTGAATGACCCGGAAACCCATCCATAAAAACACCCCATCTTCCGCATGAATCTCTTCTGAATTTTGAAAAATGGACCAATAATTTATCCACCCCACCAAATCAGGCACCTAGTAAACCCCCGCCCCCATCTCATAGTCAATCCACGTGGCCATGCAGTTCTGCGCTCTCAACAGCTGCACATTCGTGAACACTGCCTTTTTGCACCCATGCAAATGTTCGCTATTGGGACAATTATAGTATGGCTGGTGGTAATATCCGATATCCCGGAACCAGTGGACCTTGCTTTTATCTGCAAAAAGGGCCACCCCGAGAGAATGCACCGGTGCATCACCCCACCTCTCATAGTAGAAATTGCCGGTTTTCTCTAGATGGTTGAACCACGACCTGTACGCTTCACCACGGAAAAAGTCCATATCTCCAATCTCAAAATTTGTCCAGAAGTGGCACCCCGAATATCCCCCTGTCAATTTTGAGACTGCCGGGTTCTGCTGGTTTTCCGTGATCCATTGAAAAGCGCCGTTCTCGTGTACATACTTGTAATTGTCTCCCTCGCTCAAAAACTTGAGTGTTTCCGGAAAAAGCAGGGGAATGGTGGGGGCCTCCTCGTAAAGACTCGTGACGAACCCATAGACCTTTTTTGTGCCGGAAAAATACTTAAAAACATCGTAATAAACGTCTGTGAAGAACTCCACCTTGGGCTCGATGCGCCAATAATACTTATACTTCTGGAGTTCCGGAATATCGTAGAACATGCCGGAATAGAACCTGCACATATTGTGGTACGACCCCAGCTGTGCATACGCGACATCCTGGTCTTTGAGTTTGTTCATGTTGTTCGATTCCTTCTCGTCGTCTATCCATGTGGGTTTTTGCCATTTCTCTGGTGGAATCTGCACGAAGTTCACCTCTGCATCCGTCAACATCTGGATGCGTTCCTTGAACTCATCGGAAAAAGGCCCGTCATTAAGAAATGTGTAAGGGTACCGGAACTTCGAGTTGAACAATCTTTCGAATTGAAGCATGGTTTTCGTGATTCCCCTGATTTCCTTGTTTCTCACGAGTGCTATAATAGTGGCGTTCTCGCGCACATACTCTCCAATTCTAGGAGGCGGTCCTATGGATTCCATATCGAAATCCGTAGGTTGGTGGATTTTCTGCGAGACGATGTTTTCGTATATTTTCTCGTTTTGCAGTAATATCTCTTCCGGCGTTCCTTCCTTGGTGGGGTTAAAGTTGAATGCCACATTCTGGGGCTGTACTGTGTTTCCAGCATATGGAATAAAGGGCTTAGAGTTTTCTGTTTTTCCGGAATTGTCTTTTTCCGGGCTCGATACTTTCGAAGTTTCGAAAACGGCAGTGATGGCGGAAATAGCCGGGATCTTAAATTCAAGAAGTGATGTGTCAATCTCGGAAAAACTGAACACGAGGCTTAGCACCACGAAGAGCACCACAAGGGTCAAAGCCACTTTTGTTCGGAGACCGGACCCGAGGCTTTGGAGGGCTGTCATCGGGAATGTACTGAGATATTCGATGTAAATTTTATTTCAGAAACCGCACATATAAAGTTCTCTCAATTACCAGCAACATTGGCAGTAGACATGTGACAGATCTCACTATGCACTTTGGAGTATATGCAGTCTCGCTGCGATGAGAGGCTTTAGCAATTTACACCCCTGTGAGCATTATCTACATATAGACCGAGAAATTAGATATTTTTTTATGATCTAGCCTATATCAAGACGGAGAAAGCTCAATAATTTTTTAAATGACAAATTCGTGAAAATTGGGTGATATATATAGGTGGCATATATATTAAAGATGTGAACGGTGGCCCTTGGAGTGTCACGTGGCACGTGTGGCGCGTCGTATGTCTTAATTGGGATACCAGTGTGTGGTGATTCAATACTACCACTATGTTGCATGTTAGTATATGATTACCGTACGATGTATTTTTTTGAATATAAATCAGCTCCCTACCAGGGTCTCAAAGCCTATCTACATGCGTGATCCCTGAAGCAAGGCCATCTCATCGTAGCGGCTGTATAATAATCGTAGGTAGCAGTTCTAGCTTTTCAGCACATACTTTTGCGACCACATACTAGAAAAACTTGAAAAGGAACTAATCGCGGAATAAAGCACCATTCAGTCGGAAAAAGGATTGATACGCATCTTTCTCCGCTTTTGTAATATCTCTGGCCAAGAGATGTGCTCCATACTCCAAAGCCATACAGATCTTAGTTATCTTGCTTCAGCGTCAGAAGTGATAGGTTGATTCAAGCGATCTGAACAGTTCACTTAAAGTGACCCATTTCTATGCTATGGCCGATGTACATACACTGGTTTCTGAACAGGGATGCTCTAGCATCTGTCACTATGCAAACTAGAAGTATACCGGACCCATATTGTATAGTCCATTTGCGTGTGATTAGTATCCTATCTATAGTCCAGTTTTCCAGAATGTTCATCTTAAAGTACATGTAAGATGCCCAAAATAATACTTAGACCTATGTATTGTTAATGATTCTGAAGAATCTCCAATTCACTCGTGTGCAATATCCTATACCTCCGATTAGTGTGTTATTCCCTGCTCATAAAACTATGGCCACTATCAAAGCCACATAGTCCTCATCTTTAGTCTCATCATATAGAGTGACAGCCTACATACCAATCGATACCAAGTAAACCAAGTATACTCGGATATACCCTTCTCCATTCATATCCCTCAATTCATATCTCTCAATTCAAAACCCCCTGTATCTCCTGCCGCCGGTCCATCAACGTCAAGTCGCTGGTTTGCATGAGTGACTCACTGGAAACATCGGGCTTCCCTATCTTCTGCAACCTCACACTTTCAAACAACGCGGTTCTCTCCTCGTCGGTCATCTTTTCCTTTTTCTTTCCCTTAATTCTGGCCATAGGATTCAATGATGAGAGGGTCACGTTCTTTAACAAGGGCAAATGGCCGTGTTTCTCCTCATACCCCATGAGAAGAACCGTGACAATGATAAAAAGCCAGTAGAGATTATAGGAGATCACCGAGCCATAGGTTGCAGAATTCTGCCAGCCCAAAAGCGCATTGAATATGTCCCACCCGTTATCCTTTAGAGGGTTGCAACAATTCACATGCCACACGGACTTATTAATATCATAAGTTCCGGGCCCGGACCCATTTTCGGCGGCGTCTCCACCAGTTTGCTGGTTGAATATGTAGTTTTCGAAAAACCAGACACTTCTAGAAAATAGTCCCGCAGAAATAAGGTAGAGGATACATGTAGACACCACTAGGAAGATCTGGAGCGAGATCTTGGCACTGGTATAGTACATTAGCACCCCCACTATTCCGCCACAAATGAGCCCACATATTACAGGAAGAGGAAACGACGTGGCAGGCGACGTGAGCCCGACTCCTCCCACAAAAACCACCGCCTCCAAGCCTTCTCTCAATACTGTGATAAAGGGTATTACGAAAAGGGCGTATTTTTTGGTGTAATGAGCAAACCCCCGCCACTTTCTCGACCCCTTAGGTGTTTTCACAATCGCCTTGGCCAATTTCACTCTCCATTTTTCTTTCATCTTGTTTATGCGCAACATGGCAAGACCCATAAAAGTTATTAGCACTGCGGCTATAAGGCAGAATACACCTTCCCACAAATCCTCTGTTTTTGCGTAAATGTCGTTCTTCAAGGTGTAGAACACTGCAATGAACGCTATGCCAATAAAAATGCATAAAATGAGCCCCGTTCCGGCGCCCCACCAGATTTGGCGCCTTAGTCGTTTATATGTAGTGGGGTCCTCAGTACTTCCTCCTAAGCCTTGTTTGAGGAACGCCAAAAGGACAGAAATAACTACTACCGCTTCAAGTGCTTCTCGGAGAACCACAAAGAATATTTGGATGTTGAAAAGGTCCTGCATTTGGGAAAAAAAGATGATCAAATGGTGGAGAAACGTGGGGTTGAAAAGGGCAATATTATTGGTATGCGAATATTATGATAGGCTAGGTTATATGGGATATAGGGTAGAAGGAAAGGTACCATGTAAATCATTTATTACATTTTTATCAAAACATAAAAAATACTCTGGGCTTGGATAGATTACTAATTACTTTAAAATCCTAATATTCCCCTCAGCACTGCCCCGGAGTTTGAGGGGATCCTTAGTATGCGGAAATTGTAGCGCCCGATTATGCATGGACTTGGCGTGCGAGGACTCCGTGCAGTAGTTGGAGTTGCGTTTTGCAATGTTTCATAATCAATGAGACGTTTCAGACGCTGACTGCGTTTTAGTCCCGGGAAGATCCGGGGAAGAAAAACAGGGCTATGCTGAGTAATCCAAGGGATGTGATTGGGGGAGAGTCGCCTTGTATGGGGATGGTGAAGGGTAAGAATGAAGTTGAAGATATGGGGGAACATGAAATTTGTATTAAATGACAAAAGTTAAGGATTCTTTCGATTAGAGTTCCACGCTCCTGAACCTTAAAGCAAATATGTCTAGGCGAATGGAAGGATGAACTAGTGGGTTAAGCCGGCATGCAATCAAAGGTGATTCGGAGTGATTAGTCAGCGGCATGGTCTTCGATACCCTCTGGGCTTTCAATACTTGATTCATATCTCTTTATGACGCTCAAAGATGTACCACACCCAGGCCATGACTTTCAAATATCTATTTAGTCTTATACGACGAATAAAAGAAGAGTCTCTGCTGGCGAAACTCAAGATTGTGTAAGCCTGGTTTTGACCCGACGCGTTCGTTAACAAGATAACCAGCATCTGTCCTTTCACATTGGAATGAATATATTGTACCATCGGCACTCGCCACCAGGATCCTTCAACAAGAACATCTATGAGGCAGCATTTCCAGTACTCATTCCCTATCTTTCCAACGAAATGAGAACCTGTTATCTGAAACTAGTATTGTTCGAAAGACACGTGCAGGGTCTATTTGAGAATATCAATTTCAATACATCTGGATGTGTGTGATGGTCGAAAGGAAATCACACTTCTGTTTCTAGCAAAGGAGTCAGCGGTCTAAGTCCAAGACTTGAAGACATACTTTATTTTGGTAGATACATTGATCACAGGAAAACTAGCCCGAACGAGAAAGCAAACCGACCAGAAAGTAGTCATATACCGTTATGGAAGCCATGAATATAGGCTTTTCTCTTCCGAACAGCAATACGCTGATGCTTACTGAAATGACACCTACAACTAACGTAATTAATTAACCCTTTATTATAGTAATTAGACCCTACCCCTAAAAATACAAACTGAACGGCTCGACCGGTGATATAAAAAAGTAGAAGAACATGCGGAAAAAGACAAGATGGTTAGATCCGGGAGATTCAGGTTGCCTCATATTCTCCGCACTCACATGTATGTGTGTGTGTGTGTGTGTGTATGTGTAGAAGACACATGAGTACGGAGAATGACAATCGCGAATCACCAGACCTTCGGGGAAACTCTAACACCCAAAAACATTCAAAAAACTCGAATAGTTCAAACATTTTGAGTCTCAAATCATCTCATCTTACTTTTCTCTGTTCTCCAAGAAGGACCGTCTCTCTTCCTTATTGTTAATCGAATCAGTAGAGTGTCCCTCATCTTCGATTCTCTGGTTCTTGACCTTTTCAAATAAAGCGTCCTTTTCCGCCTGCGACAACTCGTTCTTCTTCTTGCCCTTAATGTGGTACATAGGGTTCAAGTATCTCAACTTCACATTCTTAAAGAAAGGCAAGTGCCCGTGTTTTTCTTCATAGCCCATCAAAAGAACAGCAACGATAATGAACAACCAGTAGATGTTATAGGAGATAACAGATCCATAGGTTGCCGAGTTCTGCCAGCCCAAAAGCGCATTGAAAATGTCCCATCCGTTGTCGATTTCGGGGTTGCAGCAGTTCACATGCCACACGGACTTCTTGACGTTGTAGGTGCCCGGGCCAGACCCGTTTTCCGACGCGTCGCCCCCGGTGGCCTTGTTGTACTGGTAGGTCTCGAAAAACCACACGGATCTCGAGAAGAGCCCGGCAGAAATCAAGTAGAGAATGCACGTGGAAACCACCAAGAAGATCTGGAGCGAGATCTGGGCTCCGGAGTAGTACATCACCAAGCCAACAAGAATACCGGCAATGAGGCCACAAATGACCGGAATGGGGAACGATGATGCAGGAGACGATAACCCTACACCGCCAACGAATACAACGGCCTCCAAGCCTTCTCTCAAAACAGTGATGAACGGCAAGATGAACATGGCGTATTTCTTGGTGTAGTGGCTGAATCCGAGCCATTTTTTCTTGGATCCTTCGGGCGTTTTCACCAACGCTTGCGCCAACTTGACTCTCCACTTCTCTCTCATTTTGTTGATTCTAAGCATCGCAAGACCCATGAACGTGATCATAACAGCAGCAATGAGACAGAAAATACCTTCCCAGAGATCCTCAGATTTCGACCAAACGTCACTCTTGATGGTGTAAAACACACCAATAAACGCACAGCCAAGAACCAAACAGATAAATAGCCCTAGGGCCAGGCCTAGCCAGATCTGCTTTCGTAATTTTTTATATACAACAGGGTCATCTGTGGCGCCCCCTAAACCTTGTTTCAAGAAGGCAAGAAGGACCGAAATGACAATCACGGCCTCCAAGGACTCCCTGAAGACCACGAAGAAAATCTGCACGTTGAACACGTTGACCATGACGGAGATAAGATGGGATTTTTGGCCGGAGATAAGCGGATATAGGCTAGATTAGGACCGTATTCTGGGCACAACTAGCAAGGTGAATTGGCTGGAAAAGTGTGGGGCCAAAGTGGGACGGGACCGGATCTCGAATCTACAACTCCTCGGGAATCGGGAAAATACCGGGCTATTTATACGGGGTGGAGAATTCTCGAAATTGCGTGGTGCATGAGATGGGGGAGATAATCTGCCCATCATGTGCGGGAGTGTGTATATAAGTGTTGTGTGCCGGTTTATATACCGAATGCGGCAGCATTTCTCGTGCGGCGCGCACGTGATCAGCGTGAAGCTAAAGTATATATCGGCCAAAATCCTCATGTACTTCTTTTAGTTTTTGACTCTTTCGTATCTTTTGGCAAAAGAAATTTCAAAACCAGTCTAAAGACCAATTGGGAATACTAAAATCGCTCGAATGCTCGAAAATACATCCTTAGTTCCAAAAGCCCTCTCTTCAAATTGCGAGTCGGACTTATGAGTAGACAGCCGGCGTGCGTTTTCCTTGGCGATGCCGAAAAATAAAGCAAGAAAAATTTTCCTGTTTCCCGAAATGTCACTTCCGATGGTCCGAGTGAGAGAACGAGGGTTTGGTGATTTTAATGAAGTTCAATATCTCAAGGGAAATCGATGAATATGACAATAAAGTATACCTCCATGACAAAACACCGAACCATGCTAATAAGGACCTATTCGCCTTCCATATTGATGTAATCTACGAGGACACTAACTTGTACAAGATGGGCTACATAAAAACACACAAAATCACATAAATCACAGAGTACACTATAATTTGTGATTGGCTGAATAATGCCAAGGGATCGTAACGCAGGGACCGGCCGGGAATTCCTGCTGTTTCTCGTTGATATGATGCAGAAATAGTATCTACTTTTCTTGGCCTTTTTGGGTACGCCGGATTCGCGAGTGTATTCTGAAAGTATTGATATGGTACTCTTTTCTGATTGGCGGAGCCGGTCCGTAAAGCCACGCTCGGTCTTCTTGTGTGCAGGACCATTGGACCCATCGCAAAGTCGTTTTCAAACGTTTTGCTTTTAGAATGTCACAGAGTATTCAGATGTGATTCAGGGTCTTTCCTTGCACAGAAATGTAATGGATCTTCAGGATTCTCTTGCTTTCTCTGGCTGTTTTTTCCTATGTGTTTGCACTGCCACTTGTGTCACGTGACTTACGATTGTGGCGTGATCTCTTCTTGGCACGTCAATTTATTCTTGTCCTGATTCAAGGGTCTCCGCACTTTTTGTGATTTGGGAAGGGAACGAGATACATTCTAGTTTCTATTTCTCGTTTGGGAGCACTCTCGAGTACAGTATCATGTACAGTATCACGCTTCTCATATTTAACGAGTCACTATGAGGCAGCACGTGACCACAATTGGGGAACTCGTGGCCCAATTGCCCGGTCCTTGCGATCTAGATTCCGATTGATGGCTGTAAATCTCTGAACGATTGGGCAATTGTTTTGTCTGGTCTTGTACTTGTTTTAGTACCATTATCTGGATATACCATGGCCAGTAGATGTGGTCTCTCTCGACTGGATTGTACTCAAAATCCATCCATAATCTGGAAAGATTTTGCACCTTTCTATTTCTAAAATATTGTGATATCGTCTGAAAAAAAATGTGTTGATCTCTGTCACGTGAATTGCTTTTCGGTATTTTTCATAAACTGACACCTCCATCCCCTCTACCAGGTGCACGGTGTAACTTTCACAATGTCGACCTCACACAAGAACATTCATTTCTTTTTTTTTTTTTCTTTTTTGGAGTCAGAAGCGTTCATTCCGGGACCAAACCCATCTCCTGGAGTTTGTGTAGCTTTTGGGCCGAGACCAATGTTCGCAGCCCTACAAACTAGTTCTAGACCTTCGCTGTGGCGCATGTTGTCATGTGGCAATCACGCCATGGCACGTATTAGTCGAGAAACGTGACCCTTGAAGGTACGATACAACATAACTTTAGAATCTCACCTAGAAGGGTTTCATTTCTGCCATGATAGGCCTAGATTCGAGACATCACTAGTAGGTGATGGGAGGTGGAATATGACGTAAATATGGTGGGAAGGTGGGTATCTCGTGCTATGAAAGAGATAGTAGTCAGGTAGGATATCCAACATTTGAATTTTTCTACATTATGCCAGCCTATATGAGACAGGAAAACGACGTCTGAATCGGTATAGTACCCCTCGATTTATGCCATGGTTTATTTAGGTGTGCCTCCTGAATCGGTCCAGATAACTGGCGGGAATTAAACCACAAGTTTTTTCTTAAAATACGACCATTTTTAGAAATCTGGCCTGAAGCGATTTTATGATATATCTCCCATTTTTAAATGTTTGCATGTTTTGCAACGCCTAAGAGATTCCTACTCGCGCTACACAGTGCACTCGAATCTTGACACCCTCCCAAAAACCCACAAGTGTATCCGAATAATATCCCAAATTACATCCTGTTTTCCTTTACTTTATTTTTTTCTTCTCTTTCTTTTTTCTAGAACGCTGTCTATTAAAATCGGAGAACTTCTTACGTCTCCGAAGCTAAAAGAGACGCCTTTCAATGACTCAGAAATGGCACGAGAAAACACGTCTCATGCAGCACTTGCCGTTTCCGGTGTGACGTTGCATTGCCACGCTTCATCGATGGAATTCAACAACTTGCGACCTTGGCCAGCTTGGGTTGTAGAAAATACTAAAGAGTGGGAGATAAGGTATATTTACAGATCCCTGAAAGTTGGAACGCTCATATATAAGACTTCTTAGCCACCCTTGGTAAGATAAAGGCCACCCTTGGTGAAATAAAGGCCACGCTTTGAGGCCATGAATCAGGGCTTACATTGCCCATACTATGGATGAGTCATATTCCTTGAGATTTCTAAGAAAAGTTTCAAATCATAATGAAATAACAGAACAAGAGACCACGAAACAATCACAAAGCACACAAGCAATACATACTCTTTTTCTACTCCGAACTCACTTCTAATTATGTTTCCTAGATACCCATGAGGGCCCCATAGTTACAACTTTAAAGGGGACTAAAGGGCACCCCAAAACCGCACATACCCCAACAAACAAGGAAAAAAAAAGGATTCCATATTTCTTCAACCACGCTTAACACAGAATCACAAATATTCCCTCTACTTTCCCATTCCACTTCCGATCTCCCGGCCTTATTCTATCCTAAACGACGGCCCTTACTAACGTCCTGCATATAACACACATTTATCGCCTGTGTGCACGCCGGAAGAACACCACAGACTAGCCTCCGCACAGCCTCGCCTCGTCATCACCTTCCCATCGTACCGTCCTACCCCGTATATATCTTCCGGCCATATATTCCTGTTAAAAGCCCATAATTCCCCACTTTAATTCATATTCTTCTTTATGTCCGACAAGCAGGCGATGGACGACTTTGCGTCGCTCTTTCTCCCGGACCTTCTCAGCCGGCTCGACTCGTTGCACGACCCGGAAAAACCCCACCCAGGCGCGTCACGTGCGCACCCCCACGGCCCCCCACACTCGCCTTTGGCCAGCACTTCCAGCTCGGGTATGAGCCTTGGAAAATTCTTCGACACCTCCCTGCATCCCCAAGGCGACCTGGACCCCTCGAGCTTGACCCTGGCGTTTTCCGAGATCGCCCAGGGCGGAAATGCGGGGTTTCAAAAACCGCACGGTCACGTGACCCCGCCGTGGCTCAACCCATCTTCCGCAAACTTTGGGCCTCCTCAAAGTACCCGCCACACGGGCGAAATTTACCCCGAAAGAAACGACCTGAATCTCTACGGCCAGGGATCCAAGCCACCGGCCGCAGGCGGCCTTCCCGTCTCTCAAGACTCCACAACCACCGGTCCAAATTTTGGTGAGTTTGCTCAAATATATCCCCAAAACACCACTCTAAATCCGGCCACACCCGGTGGTTTTGCCGCCCACAGCCTCCTGCCGTTTCTGGGGCTCGACATGGGTCACATGCTGCACTATGCGGACTTTTTAGCTGCCGATTTTGCCGCACCACAACCCCAAACACTGCGTTCCTACCCAGGAGGAGCTTTTCAGCCCGGGTTTCGCGCCCAGGGGGCTGTTCCGTTCGACAACGGCTCGTACGGTGGCTTCGACGCGAATCTACTTGGAAAGACAGGGCAGGCTCTGCTCTCGGGGATCTTTTACCCCGGATATCCGCAGAGTAGCATGGACATGTATATGAACGAGGGCTACAACGGCATGATGGCCCCTGGACTCGCGGGCAGAGCGCCCAGAATGGCGGAGATGAATGAGAGGGGCGACCTCGTAGACTCGAACTTCTCCGAGGTCTCTGGGAGCCCCGGGACCGGGGGCAAAATGGAGTATCCTGCACAGAAGACTGAGCACCTTGAAATACCCGGAAACGCTGGCACGTCCGGAAACGCGAGTTCTTCAAAAGCCCCAAGACCCAGCGGAAAACAACCCACTGCAGACGTTTCCCCGCTCCCCATAAACGTGGACTACTCGGAAAAGCTGTTGGATCTGCTAGTAGACCTAAAACCGACATGTGCTACTGGAAACGATCCGATTATCTTTTCCGGCACACAGCCCGTTGACATTCGCCTCCGAGGCTTTCTTAACGGGCGTCTTCTCTCAAACGACTCGGATAATTATAACTATATCTTCCTCTCCACCGGGCAGGTGGACGCGTATGTGCAGTACTCGCCGCACGTGATCTCGTGCTACCGGCGCAACTTCATCAACCTCCAACTTCTTTTATCCGCCAACAGCCCCGGTCCCAATATGGCAATCGACGGCGAGCCGGTCCTCAAATTGCGCATTGAAGTCTCGGCCATCACAAACAAAGAAAACCCGGAACCGGTGGCGCTTCTCCATAATGAGCAGGAGGCCGAGTCACATGACACAAGGCGCGTGGGGGACAGCCCGCAGGTGGAGCTTATCGGGGCGAGTCACGTGATCGACGTGTCCAACATCAAGCCCCAGCTGTTCCTAAAAGTCAAAAAATTACAGTTCAAAAGCGCGACGGCAAACTCGACGAATCTCGTGTTCCAGACGTACTATCGGTTTGTGGTACGGGTGATTGCCGAGACGAATCTGGGGAGCCGTATTCTCGAGGAGTTAGCGTCCAATCCCATTATTGTTCGGGGCAGGAACCCGTCGTTTTACCACCTGAAAAACGATATTTTGGTGAAGCCAAAGTCGCCTGGTGCGGCTCACAGCTACGAGTGTCTGGTGTTGGCGATGCCCCTCTTACTGCAGGAACCGGCATTCCCGATTCCGAAAAATGCCACTGAGATTCCGTCGATCGACGTGCTGGGGGCGGCGAGCCGGTCACGTGACCGTCAAAGCCTCGAGATTCCGTCACACGCAGCAGATATTCCGTCGGTGGATACGGCCAGGAGTAGTTCCCTCGGAGATACGCTTGAATTGCCGAACCTGGCGGGGAAAACAGAGACGTTATCTCCGGGGCTGGTGCTGAAAACGGATATCTCCGGCAGCGACAGAGAGGCAGGGCTTAGCGAGGCAGGGCTTAGCGAGGAGACACACAGTGTGGAAACCCGCAGCGAGGCCGGCTCGGAGCGGTTGGGACGGTCGGAAAACGTGGATGCTAGGGGTCCGGAAAAACTGGAAACTGCCAAGGGTCCGGAAAAACCTGGGGACACGGAAAATCCGGAGAATCGGGAGAAACTGGAGAAAGTCGATAGCTCGAGGGTGGATGCACGGGTGTTGCAGGCGGCAAACACGGCCGATTTCCGGAAAATCCTCGACGAAATGTGTGATAAGGAGGGTGGAAAGTACCACTATTTTCCAATACTGAATGTGTACTACTTGCCCCCAATCAATGTGGTGTACTTCCCACATGCAGTCCACCATACCGAATCGGCAAATGCCGACGAAGAGGCCCGTAAGAATGTGGGGAGTGATGTTTCTGGAAGGCGGCCGCGGGAAAGGAAAAAGTCCAAGGTGTACTTCAAGTAGAAATGTGAATCTGTGGCGTCGCGTGATGTGGGGGTCCCCGGGACCGGTACTTAATATTTACGAAGTATAATGGATATTTATGCTGCAATTTTGATGGGAAAAGCATTGATCTCCTACTGGACGCGCATCTCTTTCCTCTTCCTTGGGTGTAATGCAATGTAAGGCGGCAGAGTCACTTGGGACCTCCCTTTATGGCTCTATTGATATGGAATGATCTTTGGGGCATATGGGGATGTGCTCTTGTGTGATACTTTTGATAAAGATCACAGTCTCGTTCTCGAAAAGTATACTTTTTTTTTGTTACATTCATTGGTTAGAGTCAAAAATTACCTTCTAAGTATACAGTAGCACATGCAAAGGCTCACTGGTCAATATGATGACGAGTCTCTTGACCTTTGTTCCCATGCTCCAAGCGTAGAGCTTACGAGATTTCGAGGTACATGTAGCTGTGTTGACTGACTAATCACCATGGAACTAATAAGAGTCCCCAATCAAATCGGTCAATCATATCTATCAAGGGAGTGAGGACTAATGGATCGTATAAAGGCTGATGGCAAAACGCTGGGTTTATTGGCGTCTTGTGCTTTTGCTTTTGAAACAAATGCTACAATCCTATATACACATACGCCATGTATGAAAATTCAAGTCAGATCGGGTCAGGTGTGGGCCATGGTCTGCCGAAGTGATGTTTCATTTCTACAATAATTTCAGCCAGATGTTTTATTCAAAGTCCATGAGTCATGATACTAAATGACACATCATAGGCATGTTGTTTGGACGGTCTAGACTCTCTTCCCATGGCTCTAATAACTTTTTACATTGATAAGTATATGAAAATGATGTATTTAAAAACTCCAAACGCCGTTTCTATTCCTCTTCTTCTCTTTACGTTCCCAAAAACTCATCCTTGTCCAACCGTCTCTGATAATTATACTCTGATTGGAACGAACTGTACATAACGTCGGGATGATTCGTCACCTTTGCCGAGTACGCCGCCACGTCGTTTGGGATAAGCTTCTTCTCTCTCTTTCTTTCTGAAGCGGCAGCGTCTGCTAACAATTGCACGTGGCACGACTTCTCCATCAACATAAACAAGTACGCCGCCTCGTCCACGGTCCTGCCCATAGTTAATAATCC
Organism: Metschnikowia baotianmanensis; assembly: GCA_030565705.1. Classification (NCBI taxonomy): domain Eukaryota; kingdom Fungi; phylum Ascomycota; class Pichiomycetes; order Serinales; family Metschnikowiaceae; genus Metschnikowia; species Metschnikowia baotianmanensis. The sequence goes on from JAJMCI010000030.1 coordinate 45,711, forward strand.
GTGGTTCTGCAAAATAACTGCACGTGCGCCTTTAGCGGCGTGAGCGATTTCTTTTCCTTCGTCTCCCTCAATAGCCACGCCGCCGAAATCCTCGTAAACGGCCTGTGTATCGTAAAACACGCATGCATCTTGGTTGAGCATCTCAAGAGGTGTACCAAACGTAGAGAAGGCTTTGCCGTATATGGAGTGTGCATGGCACGCAGCATTGATATCGGGCCGTGCTTCATGTAATGACAGGTGGATTGCAAACCCAGCGGCGTTTATGGGGGCCTGGTTTCCGTCGCCTAACACGTTGCCTTTTCTATCTACATGCACGAGATCCTTTGGAGTAATTAGGGCAAAGTGCACGCCCAACGGATTGATAAAGAAGGTGCTCGGATCAACGGGGTCCCTCACGGAGATGTGCCCCGCCTCTCCCTCGCTGAACCCAAACCGGGCAAACACCCGAAACGCCGCCGACGCGTGTTCAAGCACCCACTGACGCTCGTCGTATTTGCTCGTAAATCTCGGCGGCACGTGCGGGTTCTTGCCCCCTTTAGACATGTTATCGGCGCCAAGAGTCTGGAGTGTGTATCCCTTGGAAGTGGCAGAAGAGATATCGGCAGAAAGATCTGAAGAAGGGGTCATGGTTAGGGACAATAAGGATAATAATCAGAGTATATACTGGTATATACTAGGTGATACTCTAATATAAAGGAAGGAAGAAAAGAGGGAAGAGAGGTGAAGACTTCAGGATTTCCAAAGATAAGACAGTTTTTTATATCTTGAGTTCTGATTCTGGGATCTCGTATCCAAGCTCGGGTTCCCTATTTTGGAAGTCCGAGGACGTCAGCAGCGGAGTCCAGCCCCGAGATAACAGACACCCGCGATGCGTCTTGCTTTTATTATCAGCCAATCTTTTATCGTGCGGCTGGGGTGATAGGGCCATAGTTAATAGGCCCATCAAATGAGGAACTGAATCAAATTAATAAGAGGAAAAATAGTAAACATGAAAGAAGAGGAGGATCTCAGAAGACTCAAAACATAATATCCTCAATTTTCTCAACATTTCCATCAAAGTTTTGTTCCTCAATACTTTCTCTGCATGTATCCTCGGCTTATCAGAGACGCGCGATTCCGCTTCGCTTTGCCTAATTAGGTAATCCGAGATCCGAGCAGCAATGCATATATATTGCCCACAATGCCCCAGTTTCCCCAAATACAATATAATATCACAATCAAAGTTTCCATTGTTCTTTCCTTTACTTTCATTCAATCATTGAAGCAGGTTCTATAAGTGTACCCCAATAAAAGATGACCCGTTTGGAGAAACACTCGGAAAAGCTGAGTGCGGTCTATGAGGTCTCTAGTGTTCCTTCCAACCCCGAAGAAGGCAAGAAAAAGAATGTCGTGGGCCTCGATTTCTTCAATCATGCAGATGAAATTTCAGATGCAGAGATGCAGGAGGAACTCGGCCGGATCCGGAGAAAAATCGACTGGCGCATCATGCCCGTTCTCTGCATCACCTATACGCTCCAGTTTCTCGATAAATTGAGTCTTAATTACGCCTCTGCATACACTTTCAAGGCGGACTTGGGCCTTGACGGCCAGAAATACTCGTGGGTGGCCGCGATCTTCAACTTCGGGTATCTTTTCTGGGCATTCCCGTCCAACTGGATTCTTCAGAAGGTGCCTGTAGCGAAATACACCTCTGCTGTATTGGTTATTTGGGCAATAATCCTTATATGCCATATCGGCGCCACAAACTACGGCGGGATTTTGGCTTTGAGGTTCATTCTAGGGATGTTCGAGGCCGGGATTTCTCCTACATGCATGATGATCTGTGGAATGTTCTACTCCAAAAAAGACCAGCCATTCAGAATGTGCACTTTTTTGAGCTGCAACGGAATCGCCACTATGGTCGGCGCACTACTTGGCTTTGCCTTGGGCCATGCAAACGGCGGTTCCCTTCAATCATGGAAACTAATTTTTTTGACAATTGGACTCTTAAACTTGGTCTGGGCCGTGGCGTTCTATTTCCTCACCCCCGACTCTCCGGCAACTGCCAGTTTCCTCTCTGAACGAGAGAGAACAATATTGATCAAGCATATATCCGAAAACGACCAAGGAGTAAAAGACCAGAGGTTCTTATGGCCCCATGTCTTCGAGGCCGTGAAAGATATCCAGGTGTATATTCTCATGCTTATTGGCCTAGGCTGCGGAGTAATTAACGGAGGCAGTTCCAACTTCCAGCTGGCCTTGATTTCCGGATTCGGCTTCAGTCCCTTGGCCACTACGGTCCTTCAAATGCCCACCGGTGCGATCGAGTTTGTTGTCGTGTTCACCTGCGGAATTATTGCACTCAAGGTGCCTAATACTAGATGCATAATCTTCTGCACGCTCTGCATTCCGGGCTTAGCCGGATTAATCGGTATCCACCTTATAAAAAATAATCCGTGGGCGCTGGTTGGGTGCACGTGGCTCCAGTACATTGTGGGCGGGCCCGTGATTTTGAGCTGGATTTTGATTAATGCTAATATTGCGGGCAGCACGAAGAAGACCGTGACCAGCGGGCTCTGGTTCACGTTCTATGCGGCAGGCAACATTGTAGGTGCAAATATTTTCTTTGCAAAGCAGAAACCAAGGTACACCAGTGCGATCATTGGCCTCATCACGTCGTATGTGGGACTTATTTCGTTGGGCATCGGGTACTTTTTCCTCTGTAAGTTTAGGAATGCAAAGAGGGAGAAGGAGCAGGGAGAGTACACTGAGGAGATTAAGAGACAGGCGATGTTGGATGGGTTTGCCGGGAAGACCGACTTTGAGAATAGGGGGTTTAGGTACTCTTTGTAACTAATAGAAGATTTGTATTTCATCCAATATTATATTTTGATATTCGAGTGTTTTGGTAGGAGATGAGTGGTCTATCAGGTTTGATCGAGGTAGGCTTCCATTCTATCCAACCGTGCCACAGAAATGCAATGCCCCAAGTTGATTCTTAGGAGTATACTCGAGTTATGTTTTTATTATATATTTCGGTAATTCAATCACTATTAAACGTTTGACTACATCATTAAAGGAGTTTCTTTCTTGAAACCTGCCTTGGCTCACTGTACTACTTGTTTTCTGCACCGTAGGCCCTGGTGGCGTACTTCCCGTCAATGACAATCAAGTCCTGGGGCCGGTAGTCGTGCTTCTTCGAGAAGTAGCTCTCCAAGATGCTCTTGGTGCCGGCCGCATACCGGGCCTGGGCGTCGATAGAAGTGCCACTCACGTGGGGCGTCATGGCATTCCCCCCGCCGTTCTTGTTCCGGAAAGATCTCCAGGGGTGAGTGTCGGGTGCAGGCTGGGGGTACCACACGTCTCCGCCGTAGCCCCGGAGCTTGCCCAGATTGACTGCATCTGCCACATCTTGCTCCACGCATATTGCGCCACGCGCAGTGTTCACCAACCACGCCCCGTCCTTCATGCATGCAAGAAGCTCCTTGTTGAAGAGGCCCCGCGTGCCTTCGTGCAAGGGGCAGTTGATCGTCACGACGTCCGCCTGGGCGAGCATGTCCTCCAACTTCTCCACCCTCTGCACTATGTCCAGGCGATCGTTGAAAACGCGAGACGCGTCGTTGAGCTTCTGCACCGCCGCCGCGGGCAAGTCCTGGTAGTCGAAGTACAAGAGCTTTTTCGGGTTGAACGCCACCAACCTCTCTAGCACTCTGTACCCGATGCGGCCGGCCCCGACGGTCGCCACCACCTTGCCCTCCAAGTCGTATGTGTCTCTGGCGACGGCGGCAATGTCCCAGCCGCCCTTGACCGCCTGCTCGTGTGCAGGCACGAAGTTCCGAACAAGGTCCAACATGGTCATCACCACGTGCTCGGCCACCGACTGCACGTTGGACCCCGTGACCTCCGCCACCGTGAGTTTGTGCTCGTTGGCGGCGGCCAAGTCGATGTGGTCGGAGCCCACGCCCGCGGTGATGCAGAGCTTCAATTTCGGTGCCCGTTCGATTCTCTCCCTCGTGATGTATGCAGGGTAGAAAGGCGTGGTGATGATGATCTCTGCGTTTGCCAAGTTGGCGTCCACTTCAGACTGGCCGATCGGGTCTTTCGAGGTTGTGCTGACCAATTCGTAGCCATTGGCCTCGACAAAGTCCCTGATTCCAAGCTCATTTTCAATGCACCCGAGGAGTTTGGGTTCCTCCTGGGCGTGGACCCCTCCTTCATAGAGGACCAAGAGAACAACGGGTTTGGACATTGGAAATTAGTAGAGTGTTTTAGGAAAAGTTGAAAGATTGAAAAATTTGAAAAGATCAGAGTAATAAAATAATATTTTTCTTCAAGAAAAAGAAGATTTCTGTTTGTATTGATTGGTGGTTGATGCTTGATTGCTTGTGGTGCTACTGGCTGCCAACGTTCAGAAAGATGAAAGGAAGTAGAGAGAGAAGAGTCGGGCACAAACAGAGAAGTATGGAGCTATATATAGAGAATAGAAAGGCACGAGAATGTCCCTACTCAGGGGCGCGGTATTTTCTTTATCCGAGCCATTTTATTCGGAAACTGGAGTAGTCAAAGTGGGCAGATAGAATAGGATGCCGGTTTTCCGAGGCATTATATCCGCTGAATAGGCCAGGGTTCGCAGCCCGTTTCGGCAATTGTTGCCGTAGAGTGTTGTTCTGTTTATATACAAAACAAATACCCCGCTTCAACCTATGTATACTCAGCAAGTGCCCATTCATTTTCACCAGCAGGGAAGTGAGCATGTGCACAAGATACCATCGGGAATGTCGATTATATTTGAGATAATACGTGCCTTTTTAAACTACTTTGGGTTGAGTTTTATGCTGGGATTCGTGGGGATTCTGAGATTTAGGGGTATATTATATGCAGTCTGTGGTGTTTAACCTCCCCGCGTTTCGGGCACACTTCCGAACCGTCTGCCAGATTCAGTGGAGTACACTTTACCCCACATTTTCATTTTTTTTTGGAAATACATTGATGAAAGGGGATTTCAAAAATTATCTCCTCAGAACAAAAACCGTACAGCTATACATAAAGTCTCCAACCCAACGTGAGGCGGGGAGGCCACACTCAACTGGCCACACTTAACGTATCACCTTCCATGATTCCGACCTGACCTCAACTTCGTTTGAAATTAAATTTTTCAACCCTTTTTACTACCTTTTTTTTTACTACCCACAGGATTTTCTTTAGGAGGTACAACTGTTTTTTTGATGTTTTTTTAGGGCATTTTAGGTAAATACATTAGGAAAATATTTCCATATTTCTGAAATTGAAGAAAAATGTCACCCTTAAGATTACAAGCAAATCGCAAATATCGATTGTTCCCCCAAAGTTGATAAGCTGCCTTATGTCCTGTAAATTGTAAAATATCAGTGCTCAAACTTTAAACGTGAGAACTCCTAAAACACCCCGCATAAATCGAATTTCAATGTTACCAGATAGAAATTTCTTAGCTCAACATCCACGCAGTTAGAACTACTTACTAAATCTTTGTAGTTTTGAAAAAGACTAATTTATTGAATATTTACCAAAAAGAAAAGAAAGGGCGATAATGGTAGAGCTTGCTTCGTGCGATCGCGTACAGTCTTGAGGCAACACCCGTACATCCGACGGCTGCCACACTCAAGCAGCTAAAATCCGGGGCCCGGACTGGTGTGCCCTCCGGAGCTTGTTCCCTGTTCGGATGAATTAGACCTATATCTAAGAATAATTTCTCGAAAAGGGATTTTTGCAGACTTTTGTTTTGATTTTTAATAATGATATACACACCAAAGCAGGCTTAAAATTAATAATAGCTTCTGGAGTCTTTAATTGAGTGACTGATAGGGGTAGAAGAAAACCAATAACAAAAAATCATTTAGATACATCAAGAAATAAATTGTTCAACAGGATTAAGCCTTACATCGTGATACTTTTGCGGCTTCATAGAGCGGTGATACTCAACAAACAACTACAAGTTTAAGGTGATTTAAGCGCCCTTCCAAGCATTCCTAGCGCCAGGTAGCATGATGGTTGTTTTGAGATTGACTCGTATTTACCTACCTAACCGCACTTCAAGTGAAGATTCAGAATACTTGGGAATGTAAAAAGAAAAAAGAAAAGGATACGAGCCGCTCAAATTTGATCAGCTGCTGATTCATCAGCTTACTTTGGCTCTTCATTCTCTTCTGGCTCTGCGTTCTCTTCACTCCGTGCAGTCCAATCGCTATAATCGAGAAAGGTCTGTTGTAGAGACTTATCAAGCTCTTCAAGCTCTTGAAGCACTTCAAGCACTGTATGATCAATAGGTTCGGTCTCAAGTACTCCAGCCAACACTTTGAAGGGTTTGATAGGCGCTACCTCAGCATCTCTAAACAAGTTCTTTGCGTTTTTAATGTGGGTACGAGAACCCTGAGAACTAACATAGTTCTTAAACACCTTAACACTATACCTCTTTTTAACCTTTTTTATGTTCTTTTCGATCTGTTTGCCGTAGAATGACCTCGTTGAGTTCGAGGAAGATACATCGAGGTCTTGAAATAACTTCGACGAGCTACAAGGTGTACAGACCGGGGTGATCAGTTTGGATTCGCAGAGGGTCTTGAATTCTTCAGAAGTCTGGCTTTTGGAACCATCAATCAATAAGTGCCGGTATCGAAAGTTATCATTTTTCCAAACCAGAGAAACGAGATGAGCTTCTAATCACACCAATTCGATACGAGCTTTATCGCAGCCAGGTGACATTCTTCTACTTTCCAGCCATCGGGTATGTGCCCTCTAGTTTCTTAACGATTGGAACACAATGAATGGTGTCAAAGACTTCTTCTCAGCACTGATACACCCGACGATAATCACCCATTCTTGAAGTTATGAGGAAATTTCTGCCTCTTTTTTACAGCCAAAATGGCCTATTCGAAAGCCAATTGAGTCTAATCTGAAATTGTTATCATTGATAATATTGTACTTTTCCATAGTGACCTTCAGTTCGGAGAATCAGGCGAAGACGGCCTTGTCAACAGGTGCAGACTCACAAACGCAGCCTTTCAATAAATCCATTGATAAAAGCTGGTCTCTCTCGAACATAAGAGTTCAATCAGTTTTGAGCCACCACGACATTCACATTAAGTGCCTTTAAGAATATTTTTACCAATTTCACCACTTCAGCCCTTCTGAGCTAGACTACATTCAACGGATCATATCGATGAGTGTTTTTTTTCGCTTATCTTCACATTATCTTCCACCCCACATCTACGTTCTTGGCGTATATGCAACATAATGTGCTTTAGGATTCTCATGCTCGGGGATCCGTCTACTGAGGGTAACTTTTTAACTGTTTTATATGTCAAGTTCTGCACCTTAACGTATACATGACTCCATTTTAAAGCAAGAGAACGATGATACCTGCCAAGACTGCACCATAGATCTTTGAAACTTGATAAGCCCCAATTCCGGCGGAAAAAGATACAGTTTCAGAAGAAGACGAAGATGACACAAAAAAAGAAGATTCGGAAGACCCAGAAGACGACTGTTTCGATGTTCAGCACTGGAATGGCTACTCTTGTCCGTGCTCAACATCGAGTCGCTTTGAGAAAAAGGAAGGGAGAGAGTGTCGTTAGTATTGTCGTCAGATTGTCCGAAAAGCTCGGAATTTCTGATCTTTGAGGATAACATCTCGTAGGTCACGGGGACCTGCCCATCCGCACAGTAGTCACACTGCATGCTCAACAAGGAGAAGTCTACAATATCCATATAATATCCGTAATAACCGGCTTTCAAGGGTCTTTTCTTGTCGGCAAAGTGTGAGTGGAGGGCATTCTTGTAAGCCCACGCGAAACTCTGGCGCCATTTAAAGAAGGACGCAGTATCGGTGGGTGAGATTCTTGAGAAATGAGATTCCAATGAGGACAAAGCCAGCCAGACCCCGGGGATCAAAAGAATGGTGGTGGGCTTAGAGGTTATCGCCGTTGCAGTGCTTTGGATTTTTTTGCAGTGCTTTGGGCCTTTGTGCAGTACTTTGGGTCTTTTTGCAGTACTCCAGGCCATATCACACAGTACAAATGCTTTTCAGTGTTTCCTGATCTACGTAGCTGTTTCGAGGGCACTGCATCACCTCGCCTATACCTTTGAACCTGAAGTAAAAGCCGAATTAAGACATGGTTTTCGGTCCGTCAATGAACTAGTCTACGTTTCTTTTGAAGATGGGCACTTCGGTGGTGTGGAGTTGGCCCCGGCAAAGGGCATCATCGATGCTGGAGTAGAGCACGGTTTGATAGGTCTGGATATATATATATATACATACATACTTGTCACGCCATGACGAAAACCCCAGCATCAGCGGAGGACATGGTGGAGAACTGGGCCACTACATCCACTAAGTCGTCGTAGTACGCAATGGCAGCGACATTAACGCATCAAAGGGGGTGTGTGGGTGAGAGTCTCATAGCAAAGAAGCAGAACTAATTTTCCAAATCTTTTCTCTGAAAATTCTCCAACTCGTAGTTCTTTTTGAATGAGGCCACCTTTTCGTACGCCTTCTGGAGATGCAGGCGCGTCGACATTTTACGACGCGTTTTTCTCGATTTTTTGTCCCGATTGGAAAGTATACGCCCGGAATGGAGGAGGTATGCAGAACGCCCTGCACCCCTTTGAAAGTTTGTGACATCTCTTTTCACTGAGACTCATGGAACAGTAAATTACATGCGCAAGATGTTGATTGACAGAACCAGATTTTTTTTTTTTTTGAAATAGAAGGTGATTGAAAGAGCTGTAATGATATCAACCAGCTTCTGCACAAAAAAAAAACAGCCGTGACAGTGTTGCACAAAATCATTTGCCCTTTTTTTTAGAGTCATTTGTGTTGAACAAGTATAATTAGGTGGCCCTCAACCATTGAAACATATGTGATGCGTTTAGGGGAGCATGAAGTGTCTGAGATCTTGTAGACCATCAACTAGTTTGTAGTGCGGAATTGAATAGAACTTGATTAAGTGGGGCACTTCTAACCAAGAGTCAAATAATTTGTTAGATTGAAACATCTAAATCAATGAAAACATTACTTGCGGGGAAATAAGATTGACTCGGTTCACCATGATATTACCACATGTTTGTAACATTGCAGTCACATAGCTAATCGCAAACTTTGCTTAGCACTTGCTAGGTAATTTATTTCATTTGACCCTGGCTCCTCGGACGGAATGTTAACTGAGCATACGCGTGTGGATATTATCCACCATTCAATAACATACATCAGGGTAAATCAGGTGGCTGACCAAACTGAAAGTAGTCCGCATACAATGCGTTATAGAGGTTTGGAAGCAATTACAGTTTAGTAATGGGTGGCTCTGAAGGGGCGCTTCAAATTTGGTAGAATGAGGTGGGCCATCCAATTGAACATGCACTACTGAAATGTACTCTGCCAGGGGGATCCCTGCGCTGATTTCTGAATATTCGATAATGTTAACTATGTAAACTAGGATGTGTGATGTTCTGATGCGTGCAAGGCCAATGGCCCTGGGACCTCGCGTGGCATTGTTGCACTCGGCATTTCTGCTTTTCAGATAAGGGCTCGCGCCGCGGTTAAATAGAATGCGTGCATTTCTGGTGGGTGATGACAAATGAGCGCGGAGTAAATGACGAAGCGTTTAGTCGAACGCCAATTGCTTCTTGATCTCAGCGATGGCGAGACCGGGGTTCAAGCCCTTAGGACACGTCTTGGAGCAGTTCATGATGGTGTGGCATCTGTACAAGGACATGGAGTTCTGCAACATCTCCTTTCTGAGCTTGGACGCCTGGTCTCTGGAGTCGATCAACCATCTGTACGCCTGCATCAACACTGCAGGACCCAAGTACTGCTGCTGGTTCCACCAGTAAGATGGACAGGATGTCGAGCAGCACGCACACAAAATGCACTCGTAAAGGCCGTCCAACTTGGCTCTGTCCTCTACGCTCTGGAGGTTCTCTCTGCCGTCGGCGGGGGCGGTGTCTCTCTGCAAGTATGGCTGGATCGACTTGTACTGCTTGTAGAAGTGGGTCAAGTCGGGCACGAGGTCACGCACAATGTACATGTGGGGCAAGGGGTACACCTTTGTGTCCTTGGCGACGTCTGTGTCGATTCTGCACAAACAGGCCAACGTGTTTGTACCGCCAATGTTCATGGCACATGAGCCACAGATACCCTCTCTACACGATCTGCGGAAAGTCAAGGTGGGGTCCTGCTCGTTCTTGATCTTCAAAAGCGCGTCCAAAATCATGGGGCCGCATTCGTTGAGGTCGACGTCGTACGTCTGCATCTTGGGCTCGACCTCAGGGGTGTCTGGGTTCCAGCGGTAGATCTGGAACTTCTTGATTCTTTTCTCGGCGGCTGTGGCCAAGTTTCTACGGGCAACGGGGGCACGTGCCACGGAGCGGAGGGCGGCTCTGAACATTGTGAAATAAAAGAAAAAGGGGCAGAAATTGAAGAAAAAAAGTGGGGGAAAGAGGAAGAACCTTGGGTGTTCAAGGAGAAAAAGAAGGAGAGGAATGGGGAAGTTATTTGCATGAAGGAGCCCCGGCGTATGACCGGATTTTTGCGGGTGTGTGCAGGACTGAGCGAGGAAGGTTGAAAAATTGCATCTGCGCGCTCTGTGATTGGCCGACCCCAGATATTCGAATGGGGAGTTCACGTGACGTGAGAAGCAACAACACAGGGACAACCATATAAGGATAGCATGGCATATGGTGATGTCATCATCACGGAATGTTTGAGTGTTTTTCTTGTGATCTTGCTGATATAAGTTGGTTTTGTGACAAAGCCCACCGATTTCAAGAAGGTGCATGGTTAGTGAGGAAAAGGCCACGTGACTCCAGAAACCCGGGTCCACATTTTTGAATTTGAAGCGTCATGGATTATAAGAGGAGGTGGGGGTTAAACAGTGCTTTCCTTAATTAATGTCTAACTTTGCGTGTTGGTAGTGATAATTGATGTTGCTGGGGTATCACGTGACTCAAGTCCCGGAAAGGCCCGGGTGTGCGCCCCTAGCGCATCGCATGACCTCGGAGCCGTCGGAGATGAATGTGTCAAGATTAGTACACGGTGAATCAGAACTAGTTGAAAAGAAGGTTAGTGTGGAGGCTTGAACAGTGCTGTCATATTATTTAAGGACGGAAACTCTTCAATTTATCTGAATTGGTACTACTGAGTTTGAAATGTGGGGTAGGTCACGTGCACAGAAGGGGGCTTTCCACAGCAACTAAACGAAGATGAAGCGAAAGGTTGCAAAAATGTGTGGACTAGACTTTTCAAGAGGAAAATTGGAGAAAAAAGAACGATGAATTTGTTTCTATTTCCAACACGTATTCTTCCAATTGCATACGGTGTTATGTATTACTTCTGGACGCATTGCACGTTTCGCAGCCATCATGTATAGTCCAGTAATAAGAAAGCTATTTTGACGGAGAGTCAACCAGAGAGAGGACCCTCTTTTTTTAATAGAATAATCACTTTTCCGCATGATGAAAAAACTACAGCTTTTCCGAAACTAAAATTGTTCCCCACAACTTAATTTATGGATCCTACTTTTCTTTTGGTAGATAAGACGCATATTGAATTGAGACATCCACATATCTCCCCCACACTTGCGATCGAAACTCCCTTCCGAATCAGTCCCTCGAGTTCTCAAAAACCATTTCCAAAATTCAACATCAAAGTTTTATTTTCTTCTCTGCTCACCACAACTTGGCAGGCACCCACACGTCCACGACATGGTCATCCTCCACTACAAAGTACCATGCATGTGCACACGCAGTGATACACGCATGTTGGGGCAAAATGAGAATCTTCTCGCCGTACGGAATGAAAGTGCACTTTTCTGAACCTTCTTTTGGAGTTTCCTGCGGATAGAGCACACCGTGTTCCTGGCTGACCTTCCCCACGATCCAAGGCCCGTATTTGTCCGGGTACACTACTTTTCCATGTCCTGGAATAGGCCCCACTTCCCTAGATAAAGCAATTGCTCCTGCATTGATGAGCTGTTCCCCGGGGGACCTGCTGTTTCTGTTTTCGTAGCTCGAAAGGACTTCTGCCAAGAGATAGAGAGACACGTGATCCTCATGCACTAATCCGGTAGCAACTTGTTGCAAATCACAGCATGCGTAATTTCCCGCATGGAACTCTAGTTTTCCATGAAGAGCATCATTTATAGAGTGCTCGAGATCGGATATCAGGTGGATCTGGCCGGTCACGTGCGCAGTCGGGGTGGCACCAACCGAAAGATGGAGTTCCAAATTAGGGTCGTGTTTCAATGCCTCTTTCGCCGCATTGTTCACGTGACTGATTTCCTCGAGAAGCAAGGATTCTACTTCCTTAGAGCCTTTGGCTCCGTAGGAGTGTCCTGCATGACAATATAATCCATATAATGTCACGTATCTTTTACATTCAGGACTCATAATCTCGCTGAGCAATTCTTCGAATTTCTCCGTTCCGTCACACACGCCTGCACGAGCATACCCCATGTCGATCTTCACGAAAAGACTCCATTTGATATTCTCAAGCCCCTTTTTATTTTCATTTTCTTTTGAAAAGTTGCATAGTTCCTGTACCTGGTGAACAGAGTCGACCATGACCCTTACATTTGTCACGTGCTTCGATAGTTCGTAGAGCTCTTCGACTCTCAGTTTGGCTACAGGAAGACCGAGCAAAATGTCATCGATTTTGCCTTTCTCAACCAATGGGAGAACATGCCATGCCTCAGCAAGGGTCAGCACAATAATTTTCAGCGTTTTAGGCACATTTTCGGTGTTTTTGGGGTTCTCATTTGCATGCCCATACCCTAACTGGATGTCGACTCCTTCCACGGTTTTGTGTGTTTTGATGTGGCACCTGAACCCGGCATTTAATCTGGATGCAGATTCTAGCATTGCACGTGAATTTTCCGTGAACTTTTCCCGATCAATTATGACGGAAGGAGTGGGAAGATCGGCGAGCTTCCTCCCCACATATTCATTAACCAAGGCAGATTTGCTGGGTGGCTGGTAGAAGAAAGAGGGATTCATACTTTTATATTTTCTGCTTATTTTTTTCTGTCAGATTTAAACAAATGATCGAAGTACAATATTTAGGATGGAAAAGAATGCAGATTGGAGATAAGAAGACCGGGGTATCGTCCGCCGATCCGTGTGCAGGACCTGCCGTTCTGGGAGCCCGCGACATTTTATCTGTGACATTTTATCTGCGACATTGGGGGATCCTCATATGGATTCGAAGAGAGAGGTTCAAAGCAAAAGCACTCTAGGCAAGGGTTCAGTTAAGGGGGAGTCTACTGCTCAATTTTGAATATAATGAGAAGTGAATCCATATAGAAAAGAAAAAAAAAAAGATTGAAAAAAATAAGGCCCCGTCATCTCGTAAAGCCTGTATGGGCTGTATCTGGTATTTTCTATGCGTGAGAGTGTTTGGCTGCCAAGGAGAGAGTAACGAATCATGCGGTTTGTCGGACATTCGAAGATGCAAGAAAATGAGATTAAAGAATTGAGAAGTCTCATATGAGTCTTTAGAACACCCGTCTCCCCAATCTCTCTCCTTTCTTCAACTTCTCACCATAGTCATTGCCCTACTCACGGAAGGAATCGCACAGGCGGTTGCAAAAAGAGGTGACACCTCAAAATGAAAGAACCTAGGACTTCGAGAAGGACAGAACGATTCACGAGTCTCCAAAGATCTCGCGATCGCTTTGTCGTGCCTTTTGGCCGTAAATCTCACAGAATTTCTTGCTGGCGTCCATGGCACATTTCACTGGACCCACTCCCTGTGTCCCCAGATCTAACTCCCCGTTATTGAACTCTTTAATAGCCTTTAAAACACCTCTTAGATGCACTCTATCGACCGTTCGGTCAGACACAGAAACATCCACGCCCATGACGTCGTTCTCAAAATCCCAGAACTCAACACCATTGGGAATCATCGCGTTGACGTAGGTACACTGTTTACCCTTGGGCACCCAGGGTACCACATCCACACCGAGATCAAGGGATGCAGACACATGAGTGATAAGCCACAATTTTTTTTCGCGCCGAAGAACTACCACATTCGGGCGGTAGAAGTGTTCCCCGCACGGACAGCCCTCCAAGTGGGCACGTGCTAGGCCCACAAACATTTCCGTATCTTCCAAAGTATCTTGGTCATTATTCTCATTTTGCAGACTTTCATCTTTTTCGAGATATCTCATGGGAACACCCGCGAATACGGTGCCGCCCCTGAGCGTGCCGATGGCAGATTCTTCGCCAGTATGCACCACCACACACTCGCCATTTGCAGTCCAAAGCTCACACTTGATGATGGTAAGTGGGTCGAGCAGATAGACGAAGGTCATGTGACTGTGCACCCCGGAACCTCTATGATTATGCGACACAATAGGGACCCAGTTTTTCTCCGGCACGTTCTTCTTGCCCTTTACATGGAGCTTTTTTGTGCGACAAAACCATGTGTTTTCAGTCATTCTGTTTTCAGGCACACCCTCGATCTGTAATGCTCTCTGGAGCTGGAACGGAAAAGCCATGAAGATGGAGCGACTTCCTCGCTCGTAGATTTGCAAGTCGTCTTGCTCGAAAAACGCGTAGAGAGAATTGAAAAAGACCACCGGCTCCTCGAAACCCTGTTTGTTCGTAACGAGAGAAATACGGGGGTCCTCTGTGCCACTGAATCTATTCTTGTTTCCAATATCGAAAGGAATAGGGAGAATACGAGGGAACCGGTACAGATGAAAATAGTTATCACCAATGTTGAAACCCGGGAAGTCTTCCCTGTTCTCATCTGTGGATAAATCATCAGAGGGATCGGTGTGGAAGACCAAGCGAACATCTTCAATTTCATTCCAGTTCTCGTCAAATAGCTGCGCAAGCGGTAGACTTGTATCTGGCTCGTTTTGAAGATGCGTTACGGAAGCCACGAGGCGTGACACTACTAGATGCACATTGTAATCTTTGAGCCAAACGGAAGACCCGGAGTATCGGAACCAGTGCTTTTCCTCGGGCAGTTGCTGCATACAAGGCTCGAGAGTCGGACCGAGAAACGCGTTATATGTGTCATCGTACGTTTCCTTCTCTTCGCGGAAGATCCGAAGGATGTTGGAAATATTAAAAGCAAGCGGCATGCTTTTGTCGGTCTGAAACGGGAATTCTTTTCCTTTTTTCCCACAATCTTCATTTTGATCCATACCGAAAAACGAGGTGGACCTCTCAGTGTATTCTCTTGGATCATAAGGCGGCGATCTTTTAGTCTGCGATACCTTGAGTTGAGAAGTTTTCCACTCTTCACTCGCGGTATTTTTCAAATGGCGCCGGACTAGATCTTCAGGGAAGTCGACGCCCACAGGTAGAAGCACCGTTTGGTGATACGATGAAGCTGGATCACTTTTAGGCGTCTTATGCGTTCCGGGAAGCTTGGCCGCAACCACAAACGGAAGGTAGTCGATCACGTCCTTATTGCTGAAAAGAAAGAAAACGAGGGTGGCCACGCATCCAAGTAGGCTGAAGAAGAGAAGGTGCGCACGCTTCTTGCCAAGTTTAAATGATACCATGAACGACCAAGAGAAAAAGTATACATAGGAGGAAGGGATTGAGGTATATGGGCCATATCTGGTGTTCTTCCATCTACGTCACGTGCTCGCGTCTATTTGGCATGTGTCCGCAGATGTTGCCGTCGTGTGTGCCTGGATTATATACAGGCACAATGTCATGGCACCTGCTGGCGTGATATCTGCGTGATCTGGGTGGGGTATTTGCAGGACATTGACATGTACATGTACATGTAAATTGACATGGACATCGACACATACGTGTGTGAGTTGTGTGACTTTGGTTTTTCTGAGCCTCCGTCACGTGTTATCATTTTTAAGATTCCCTTTAAGTCCATTCAAACCCGCATCCTTATATGGAATTTTTCGGGCATCAAATCTTAAGGAACACTCCCCTTCTCCCTTAAACGCAAGAAGTCACCATGTTGTTACTACTTCTCTATTCTACACACCAAGATTTCAAAGAGTTAGAATAAAAAAATGCAAGCAGCCACTATAGGAGTGAGAATGCGTGTTTCGAATCAAAAATGCAGCTCTAGCCACTGAGCACATTTCACAGTGTCACGATTCACCTCTCACTCCTGTTTCTGGATCTTCTCGCCATAAGCCTCACAGAACTTTCTGCTCGCCTCCATGGCTGGGTGTACGGGGTCCAATTTTCCACATTCCCCCTCATTTCTAGCCATGATCTTTGCCTCTTGCAATGCCCGAAGAACGCCCTTTAAATGCACTCTTTCGACGGTTCTATCGGAAACAGAGACATCCACGCCCATGACGTCATTTTGCAAGTCCCAGAATTCGATGCCATTCGGAATCACCGCATTTACTAACGTGCACTGCGGACCCCCAGGAACCCAGGGCACCACATCCACACTCAACTTTAAGGTAGAGGAAACATGAGTGATGCTCCACGTTTCTTTTTCACGCCGAAGCACAACCAAATTGGGCCGGTAGAAGTGAGTCCCACACGGACAGTTCTGTATGTGAGCCCTCGCAAGCCCCACATATATTTCTCTATCTTCCATGCCATAAGTATCAAGCTCATCACCGGTATGTCCGAACACACTAGATGGAAGACCCATGAAAACGGTTCCTCCCCTGAGCTCTCCAATAGAGGTTCCATTGTCTGTCTGCACGATCTCACACTCGCCATTACTGCTCCACAACTCACACTTTAGAATGGTTAGTGGATCGAGCAGATAGGCAAAGGTCACGTGCTCCTGGAAAGTTTCAGAATGTGGCATAATTGGCACCCAGTTCTTTTCCTGTATATTTTTCTCTACCCCTTTTACATGGAACTTCTTCGTACGACAAAACCAGGCGTTCTTTGTACCTTCAGTCTCCTCCACGCCCTCGATCTGAAGCCCTATCTGGAACTGGAAAGGAAAACTCACGAAAATCGAGCGTTTCCCTGTTTCATAAATTGGAATATTTTCATTTTCGAAAAACGAATGGAGTGAATTGAAGAAAATGACTGGTTCCTCAAATCCATGCCTATTGGTAACGAGAGAAATACGCGGGTCTTCTGTTCCACTAAATCTGTGTCCATTTCCACCATCAAAAGGAATCAGGAGAATGCGGGGAAACCTGTACAGATGAAACTGATATCCCATCAAAAATCCCGGAAACTCCTTGAATCCGCTTCTATTCAAGCCAAATTCATCGTTTGGATCGGTGGGAAAAACCAATCGCACATCCTCAATCTCGTTCCAATTCGCATCAAAGATTTGTGCTAGAGGTAAACTAATATCAGCTTCATTCTGAAGACCCGGTACAGAGCAAACTAAGCGAGAAACCAAAAAATGTACATTATACTGTTTGAGCCATACCGCCGAGCCGGAGAACCGGAACCAGTGATTTTCGAGTGGTAGGTTTTGCATACAAGCTTCGAGGAGGGGCAGGAGAAACGTGTTATATGTGTCACCGTACGTTTCTTTTTCCTCTTGATATATACGGATGATATTGGAGATATTAAATGGATGTGGGAGGCTTTTGTCAGTAGAAAATTGGAATGGCGTTTTCTTTGGGGAACACTTTGGATGCGAGACATGTCCAGATATTTCGGATATTTCTGAGGATGCAAATGATCCAAGTGATCCAAAGACCGAGGCCTCTCTTTTTCTAAACAAGCTCTCTTTATATGATGGTGTCTCTCTCACATTTGACTTTTTGAGCTGGAAAAAGCTCCAGTGCTCGCTGGAGGTTTCTTTTAAAAATCGTTTTAAAATTTTCTTCAGGAAATGCATACCAGCAGGAAGAAGCACCTGGCGATGTTCCGATGGATATGCCAGTATTCTCAAGCCACGTGATAGCATACGATTATCGATCAAGCCTGCATCGATGTAGAAAAAGAAAAGGATACTGGGAATAACGCATCCCACTAGAAGAAACAAGATGATACTTTTATATGTTTTGGAAGTGGGCTTTACCATGATCGATAATGTTTAACTTCAGGACGTGAATCAAAAGTTAATCGGTTTTGCTGACATACTTCTTTCTATTCTCGGTGCTTATCACAGTGTCAATCTCTATGCTGACTCTGGTGATAGATCCAATGATTATTTCGAGGTCAATTTCAGTGATGATTTCTATAGTGGATTCGGCGTACCTGGACGTGGTCAGCACTGATCAAACTTCAGGAGGAATCTTTCAAACTTTCCTAAAACTCTTTTCCTCTCTTCTATGACCTCTCCTTTCTAAACTCTTTTTCCTATAAATTTCATAATTTTACCATTGTGTCCTACCATTTTCTTTCATTGTTCTTTAGCATAGCCTGATAGACGTGGTGCAGATCGCGTATTGTTGAATTTTCCCTTGTGATACAAAATGAACGTGCTTTTCGATCGACACCAGGACGACATTCTTTCTCCAAATGCCTTAACTATGAATAGTAAATTTATATATATATATATATATATATTCAAAGAAGCATGTAAATATCGTCCGGGTTGGAAGTCGAAGTCAGATTATCCCCAGCTTGCCCAGTCAATATGCCCATAGAATACTGGAAATGATCCGAACAACTATTTCCTCTAAATTCATTTTTGCCTTATCATTTTCTCTTTGACAAGCTTCTGTTTTCGTGTAGCTCTGGCATGCATATTCTGAATATAAGAAATGTGAGGTCAGTGATATGGAGTATATATCACAATGGCTCTTTGAAGTTTTTGTTTCGGCTATTAGAGGCTGTGTGGAGTCTTTGTTCACCAACATGAGCATTTCAGCTTTCCACTTCTGGTTTAACACATCTAAAGCAGAAACAATCCCAGAGATTTCATTAGACACCAACTTCGACACTCTCCTCAAGCTACAAATAACATTGTAAATTTCACCTTCTCACACTTCCCTCCACGTTAACCAGCACTCATCGTGCAATGGATGCGACACATACGAGTCCTCCATGGCCATCATAGTTTCGTCATTTTCTTCTATCTTAGAGAATCTTTTATTGTTCTCTCCAATCTTGATTTTCCCACTCTTTTCAGAAGAAACGACATCACACCAACCTGTATATATTTCCAGCTCAAACTTCCAGTATAGATTAGCCAAAGCCAACTTCATCTCTACCAATGCCAAATTCATACCGAGGCATTTCCGGATCCCCTTTCCAAAAGGCATCATGAACCGATTCATTTCATTTATTCTTTCTTTAAAACCTTCATCATTTTCACCCGAATTTTGCATCCACCTACAGGGGTTCCATCGATCAGGGTCAGGAAATATATTTTCCACTCTGTGCATCAGATACGGTTGAACCGAGATTTCTGTCCCCGGCGGGACTTTCACCACCTTTCCATCAACCTCTAAATGATAAAATTTGTTGGTAACTCTGTATTCTGGCCCTGGAGTCGGTGAATGCACACGGAGGTTTTCCTGTACGAGGGCCTTCAAAATTCGAAGCTTATCCACTTTAATCAAATCTTCGATAATGTCGATATGAGTTTCAGTAGCTTTCGGGATTCCAAAATTCTGTCTTAACTCATCTCTGAGCTGCTTCTGGATGTGTTGGTTAACCGGCCTCGAGAGTTCATAGCACATATATGTCAATTGTGTGGCAGTAGTGTCGTGACCAGCCACTAAGTTGTCGCTAACATTCGAGTAGGTCTTCAATTTTGAAAGCCCTTGCTTTATGAAAGTCTCAAATGTGCTTAGATTGTGATTCAAATTCTCACATTTGCTTCTTTCAACTTTTTCGTAAAGATCCATCTGCCATTGTTCGATTTCCCTAGCTGCATCTCGAATATTACTATCCGCGGCCCAGCTCCACCACATTGGCATTCTCGTGGTCCAAAATACCATCAGCGTGACTATCCGGAGCAGCTTTATTATTGACCTCTTTTCTGGCCTTTCTAGGAGACTTGTGCCGTTTTTAGTACCGAGCTCAAATGCGGAAACAACGTCCATAGCTAAGGATGAGAAGAGGACATGCACATCGATCCCGGATCCATAATTTCGAATAAAAGTTCTTGAATTTCTATCCGAGTAGTTTTGTTTCCTGATTTCATGAGTCGCTGTGTCTTGAGTATTATTTTTCTGACCAGAACTTTGGTGCTCAACTGATGTCGTTTTCACCTGGTAGATGAGCTCTCGAACTTTCTCAACTAGCATGTCTCTGGTAGTGTTTCTAGGATCAAGCACAGATGTTTTCAGGTATAATTTCTGGACCATTCTCTTATATTCAAGATGCCTCTTGGTATCTTTTTCGGCAAACATGTTGACTTCCCCGTGGAACCTGAAATTCTCATAATATGAACCCTTGGGCATGTTCTTCACATAAATGTCGTGGATGTATTTTGGGTCGCCATTGCATGAAATAGAATTCGGAGACAAGATTATCACTGGGCCATACTTTCTGTGAAGTTCGTGTATTTTTCCGACCCAATAGAACTGTTTCTGGGCATGAAGAGACGGAATACAGGAAATTCTATGGAGATACGGGCCTGGAACATTTCGAAGCGGGGAAAAGTAGAACGGGTAGATGGAAAGCTTGTAAAGTGAAACTAATGCTAGAAAAAGAATGAACGTAAGTATTTGATGCTGCTGAATTTCACCATATATAGCTAGTAAGATCTGTAAAAGCATCGTTGCCAGAAAAACTTATTAAATCAAGTTTGAGAACAGCTTTGTAATTGAAAGAGTCAAAACAGAATGGTTTTAAATGTTTCGTGAGGGTCTTCTAAAACCATAAATTCGAGAATAACTTTTTTAGATAAAAAAAATCAGTAGCTTTTATTTTAGCTCGGGTAGAAACTTCGAAAACCGCTCAAATATGTGCCCCGTAAGCGCATATTCACATTGGGGCTTTAGCAAACACGCTATAGGATACCTGGGTGTTTGAATCTTTTGGATTTGTTTCCTTTGTAAATTAAAGCTAAAGAGCATAAAAGTTTTGACAGTTCTTCTGTCGAAATAGTTGAGAACGGTTGAAATTCAGTGAGGTTCACAATAAATCACCGAGTTGGTATGATGAGGTGCGTACCTAAATTTGGATTAATTGGAAACATAGACAGGTTCGATCGATACGACGATTGCCAGAGTTGAGTGCTACACACTAGACTACTTGAAGATAGCAAGATTTTTAGAGAGGTCAGGAAATAAAAGAGGCCAAATGTTACAGTTTAGTGTTTGACTATTGTTGACATATATGTGGAACTAATTACCATTTGGGACCTTGGAATGATGTGATGCCCTTTTTCATTTAGAGTTAATGCGGCTGTATCGGCAAACTACGTGAAAACAATATCAACCTCAAAAATAATAGAGTTCATTGAGGAATCAGTCACTGAGAAATACCGAGATCTACTCAGGAGGTGGAGGCTCTTCGCCATGTGGCAATTCATTGATTCAGTCGCGTTCTTCGATCATGAACGGAAGTGCACGGACCCACCGTCAACCCACCTCCCCAGATCATTCCTCCACTTCATTTCTAACCTACATCTCCAAATTTTTTTCCGTGGTTCCCTTTCTGTGATCCTCAGACTAGGGCAATAATATTATGCTATGTACATGTTCTGTCTAGTTCGAAAGGGCCTCTTTAAGAGCCAACTTTCTTGAGTGTGCGTCGAAATGCGAGCTCAAGTCTTTAAACGTCAAGCTCTCAGGGTCGATTTCCATTGTCTTTTTGTCTTTATACGTCACTTGAACGAGGGCCTTGTCGGCGGGGTTATCGAGGATCTTGAAGTCCACTGCACAACCCGATTTCAGCTGGGCGGGAATTCTCGCGAGAAAAAGACGCACGGGCTTGGCGCTGGGTGAAAAGGGGTTGAATCGGACCGAGACCCTTGTGAAGTATTTCGTGATCATCTTGGCTATGTGTGATGATTTTGTGATAATAATAATGATTGTGGTGTGGATATGAAATCATATGTCGAAATTTTTGTGAAAAAAGACCCGTACACCAGCCAATATTGAGAAAACAGGAGGTCCGTAATTCAAACAAGAGAGAATTTTTGCGATCTTTCTGAACTCTCTTCGGTCGCAACGTCTCTCTTGGAACTCTGTGACATATTCCAGGTCATTTTTTTCACGAATATACTGAAAAGTGGGGAATAAAATCGGAGTAGTTAAGTGAGCGATTCGCGGAGACTATTTTTTCCTGGAGTTAGTGAAAATTATACAGATTCGCACTCGAGCCTAGAGCCTGAGCCGTGAGTTCGAAGTTTATTCAAAATTGTTAAAAAAATAATGCTCCTGTAGAAATTCACCCTTCTGGACATCTTGAAGAATCCGTGATTTGAAAGAACGCAGTTTGTAAAACTTGGGTACCAGAGGATCTGGAGGAAAGTGATTGTGTAGCACTCTCTTCATGTGCACTCCACTCTTTTCCATTAGCAAGTATCCTTAAAGCCATGATCTAGAACAAACACAACTCGATAAAATTAGGAGGTGTATTATCCATGCTAATCTTATTAATTATAAGGATTTGGATCTGACGGTCAAGCTCTGGGAGATCGGAAACGAGAATGAGGTGACTGAAATTTTACAGTAACTTAAGGAATGCCGGATAAGTTTTTGGGGAGTGCACCTCCGAGCCGAGCCCACTCAATATTACACGCTTCTTTGAAAAAGTTGGTGGTATCCTCGGAATCCGTAAGTAAAGTTGTGGTAGGGTGGACCCCGCATTTCTGCCCCCACTTTGTGTAGCAATGATAAGAAATATGTCCAGTAATATGAATTATTTTTGATGAAACAGTGCCAAAAAGCTGCTTCTCTCAGTCGGAAGCCGATGCTCCCGAAAGTTTCTGGTACGTTGCTTGTCTGTTCTGTAATATACGATATCACTCGTGGTCACGTGATAAGGCAGTTTGTACACAACTGGCGTGATTCCAGGAATCGGCCAGGGACGAGTATGTGCCTGATGAATGATCGAAAAGTCCCGGTGTGAAAAGAATCTCGGGTGGAAGGAAGAAACCTGCTGAACCATGGTCGTTTTGGTGATTCTCCGGATAGATTGCAAGTCGGATGTGTCCAAATATAGGCAGTGCCAGGATTCCACGATTTGACTGCTCAAACCACAAATTCTCAATAAAAAGTAGCTTTAACTTTGATTCCGAGTATCTTTCTGGATTTGACATGGTCAACGACTGACTGTCTATCTTTTGCAGCCCTTTACTTCTTGTAGAACGCGTTCCCATAAGTCACGTGACCGAAGAAGGGCTCAATCCGATTCCAGGATGTAACAAGAATTACTTCCATGATTTGCGGGCATGATACTCATTGATCTTACTAGAGAAAAAAATAAAGGGGCTACTTTCAAATTACCCCTTAACTGTTGATATCCGAATTCTCTGTAGCAATGGGGTTGCCAAAACGGATGAAAAGTCTCCTACTCAAAAAATGGTGTATTCTTCTTAAAAAAAAAATACCGGCCGGAATCGGGAAGATGACCGGTATATGCAATTTCAGCAATTATGAGTCAAAGCTAAGAATCAAACTTCCTGGGCCAAAAAAAAGGATGAATTTTTCGTATACCCGGCTAAAGATACCTCACAAAAATAAACTACTTCAATTGACGCGGAAACCCAAGGAGTCATCAGCACGTGCCAGATCTTTCTAGTCCGGAATTACGATATCATACACGATACACGACAAACGACATTTGCCTTTCGGTGTTTGAAAACCTTGGCAGCAATCTCATCGTACCGTGAATTCTTGGCACATACTCAATGAGATGCCGGGGGCTATGTAATCTGCCCAGCTCTCGTATTTCCAGGAAAAAAAATAGCAAGAAATTTGCATAGGAAAAAGGTAATGCCCAGACGAGAAGTCCAAAAATCGAATTTGAGGATGAACTTTTTTGCCTCGCAATCTTCCGAAAATCCGAGCGGACTTCCATAGATGAACTCCAATATCTAAGTGCTATTTCCTGAGTTCTAATTATCCGCGAATCAACTCAAGCCTCTTTTGGAAGGAACAGCCGGGTCGCATGAGGCCAAATGAATTAGAGTTGCTGGCGCCGAGTATTTTTCCGTTTTTCCTTATCAAAGTGCGTTGTGGTACTGTGGCTTGGGGGTTACCTGCACACATTTGTCCCTATTGGGCATACTTTGGCCAATAATGCAGGAATCTGCGTCGCCCCGTTGTCACTTACATTGCTAATTTTTGGCAAGTTCTTGGCCTACGAGTGAGAATCGGTCTGGACCATGCGTCATCGGTGAAATCACCCAGCAACCACCACCACGATATCACAGTACTGTCTACATTTGTGATCCCAAGAAATTAGAATACTTAGGTAATACAAAATAGACAAAGCGTTGGCTTTCATTAGAGGTTATTGGATTTCAAGATACGAGTTACTGACTGCTAACTTGCAACATATTTTTAATTTTAGAATCAGTTTTCCCACTTGGACTCTAGAACTCCTGAAAACGGCCTTTTCGCTAGCCCAATACATAAAACGATCGCTACCTACTTCGGGATACGAGCCCTGGCTAACTGCTCATGACCTGCACCTTGCCAGATTGCTTGACGTCAACTTTGCAATTTGAGTTGGGAGATTAGGGCTTAAACATCCTTGATCGCAAGGAATCAAATGGGAAAGAGGGGTGCAACCGTCAAAATCAGAATTCACAAAATCAGAGAAAGACGAAATTAAACAAGATCTAGCCACAATGGTATTCATGCTTTGTATCTTCTTAGAGGCAGGATTTTGGCTTTAGCCAACGGAAGGCGAACATCATATGAGCCTCGTATCAGCCACATCAAATGCGGATCACTTTTGGGGTTTATCCGGACATGTGGCTCATACATACGTCTGGCATATAACTCTAAATCGTGCATTTCAAAGCCCAGATTATGCAGAACTCACCCGATAAGAGTTGCAAATCAGGAGCCTCTTGCGAAATAAAGGCGATTCCGGACATCCATGGCGCAACCCAAAGGAAAATCCCACTTATCTCGGATCAAAAAGCAATATTCAGAAAAGAGCATATAAGGAGGCGAATGCCGCCCGCTCCACTGGATTTTTTAGTATCAGAAAATCAAACTCTTATCGCTTACAATAAATGAAGCTCTCTGCCACCCTCGCTCTCGGCCTCGCCACCTTTGCTGCTGCCTCGCCAGTATTGCACGACACCCCTGCTGAGATCCAGGATCTCGAGAAAAAGGAGGATATCCAACAGGCCAAGAGAACTTTCTGGGGATTGCCCGGATGGCCCGGTAAGCCAGAGCACCCCAAGCCAGGCAAGCCTAACAAGCCTACCAAGCCCACCCCACCAGCTTGGTCTTCTCTCTCCTGGTCCAAGTTTGGAAACGAGACCTCATTCTACCCATCCACTGGGTTCCCCTCCACCAAGCTCTCTTCGACTGCTTTACCATCGTCCTCGTTAGCTCCTTCTTCTTCCACGAAGATCCCTTCATCTTCTGTGGCTCCTTCCTCTTCCACGAAGATCCCTTCATCTTCTGTGGCTCCTTCCTCTTCCACAAAGATCCCTTCAACCTCTAAGGCTCCATCTTCTTCCACGAAGATCCCTTCGTCCTCTGTGGCCCCAGCTTCTTCAACTAAGACCGGTCCTTCCACCACAAAGGCCCCTACCTCCTCGTCTGCTCCCCCATCTAAGACCTCCACCACCTTCAAGCCCACTCCAACTAGGCCTACCCCCACTTCTCCACAAGCTGTCGCCTCTGCGATTGTCAGCGGAGTCGCCGACTTGGTGAACGACCTCTTTGACGATTTCCGCAACATCGCCAACGCGCTTGGCAAGGACATCTCGTCGATTCTCAACGGCAAAGGCCACAAGAGAGACTTGGAGCAAGCGATCCAGATGAGAGACGACTTGGACATTGAGGACGTGGAGGCACAGCTCCAGGCTTTGGTGACAAACGTGTTTGGCCACTTGATCGTCTTGACCAACGGCACCAATGTGTCCTTGGCCGAATCCTTGTTGACCGCGTTGGACTTGTAGGTCAACTATCGGTGGTCTATTGGTTGACCATTCGTTGTCTATTGGTTGAATATTGGCTAACTTAATTATTTTGAATGCCTCGTGAGCAGGACTCCCCGTGCCGCCTTATACCCAGATAGCTTGCTTTTAATACTTAATATACCCTTTCCTCGGAAGTGATTGTAGTCAACGTACTTATGTACTCGAGTTTGTGATGGTTCTTAGAGCGGGGATGAGCAGTTGGGAGTGGTTTGAGACGCACCGATGGGTGAAAAATACAATACTTAACACCCTGTTTCTTTCATTTAAGCATTCATCCATCAAGACTTACTCAAACCATTTTCATCTGAGGGTTACACATTCAGTAGATGGGCAAGAACTGTACGTTTTTTGATGAGCCTCGTTGAGAAACGTACAGTACGTCATTACGAATTTAGTTCTACTCTTTGATTTCTTTTACAAAGAGACATTTATCATTCAATCTCAGGCTCGCGACGCATTGAATTGTCCATTCCGCCACTTCATCTCAGACTGCACTTCACGAGCTACCCTTCGAACATCCATTTTCAAACATCAAAACTCAGATATCTACAAATCAATTTTTGGCCTTGCCCAATGTAAGCAGGTCCCGGCAATATATAGAATTTTATGCGATCACCAGGAATGTGTACCTTTCTACTTGCCTCTATGTCACTCTTTAAGTAATTCGACATCGTCATATTCTCATTAATAAGCGTCGTCACGAGGCTTGGAAGATCTCTCCTCCCTATTTTTCTATATTTGAATAGTTACCCTCACTTCCCCACCACCACTTCCCTCCTCAAATACGCAATATGGAAGTCCCGTAACGCCTCCAAGCCATCCTCAAACGGTGAATTTGCACATGTCACATCCACCAACACGTCCGGATGTCCGTATTGAGAAAAGCCCACTTTTTCGTAAAACGGCACAAGTTCGTGTTCCCTGATCACGGCCGCATACACGACGGCATGTTCCACATTTTCCGGCTTTATGAGTGTCGCTTTTTTCGAGGCCAAAAACTCGCCGATTACGTAATCAATGGCACCTCTGCCCATGCCCCGCATGAACGACGTGAACGCGGAAAGTTCGTAATGTATTGTAGTTTCTTCAAGGTCAAGCCCGCTAAAATATCCATCATTTTCATATGCTTTCACACCTATGGTGGCCAAGATTCGATTAGCTAAATCATCCGGAAGTTTATCGTATGGAGATAAGGTCACGTGCTTGACATTTTCTCTTTTGAGGGGCCCGAATTCGGAAGAGAACTCCTTTGGAATGTCGGAATCGTAGATTTCCGAAAGCGAGTGGAACTTCGGATTAAATCGTCTGGTATACCCCGAAACAGCTTCTAATCGCTTAAAGTCCGGTATAGACCCTAAAAGAAGCATGAAAGCGAAATTCTTGATTTTCGAAGGGTCCTTATTTTCTGGATCCGTGCATCCTGGATCGATTTGAAGACTTTCCAAGAACCCCTGGTCTTTTATTCTGGGTGTAGTGATGATCCCGAACTGTTCATTCGACTTAGCATACCCTTTATTGACGATCTGCAGCAACACGTGGAATTTCTCAGCACACGCGGCGGTAATAAACCAGTCACGAGAAAGAACAAGGAGCTCGTACGGCATACTGGATGTTTGACTAGTTTTTGTTGATATGTCCTAGATTTGGGTATGTTTTATTTTGTTTTCGGTGAAATTATTGGGTCCATATTCCGACGGAATCTCGCTCGCGATTTGCCGGAGTCATCCCAATTAGGCAAGTCCTGCGAATCTGAGATCTGACAACCAAGGGACTAAAATCAGAAAGGAAATCAAAAAAGAGAGGGAATGAAAAGTGAAATATTCACAAATTTTACATCTCTGTAAAATCAATAATGAAATCTATTGAAAGAGTTTACTCGAGAGATAAATCAATACAATCCTTGTGCTTACGGTTACGTATCTGGTATTGGTGTATATCGAGATCTTAAATGGAAGCAGAGACTCGAGCAACTGGAATTTATGAGATGGTTCCTGAAAACCATGAAGGTTTGAACATTAACAAGCCTTTGATTCTTTCACACTGATTTTGTTTTTGTCTTGGTTAGTGCCTCCAGATGTGTGATTGGCAGAGCAGTATGAGTACCTTGATATATACAGTCATCCCTCGAAATTTAATTGAACCTAAATGCAAGAAAGTCTCGAGGTAAGCAACTAAAAAGTTTTTGCAAAATTCTCTAAAGAGTGTTGTAGGTGTGCGAGGGCATATACGGGTTTGTGAATCAAATGGCCGAGAATGCCTTGTGTGCACATCTACTGTGGTAAGTCGGCGGCGCGGCAACCTCGGGTCAGAAGACAAGAGGTTTTCATTCTTGGACATCTCCGGTCTGTTAACGATAGAATTCCGTCATTGGACATTCCTGTTTTGTTAACAATAGAATTCCGTCATTGAACATTCCTGTTCTGATAATAATTCAGTCCTCAGACAATTCCGTTATTGTTGTCAGGTGGAGTTGCCTGATATTGATGTAGGCGCCTGAGTAGTTGTGTGAAGTTTCTCTCTATTTAAGGCTAGCTTATTTCCTGGTTCTCTGCCTTGGAAGATAAGCAAGCCCCAAGAGTGTTTACACAAGTTTCGAATCTCCTTATTGTTTGGGTTACCTTTGCCAACTATGTCGATAGAATCCCTTTCTGTTTCCGTCGTCTCTGATGAGCAAGCTCAGGTGAGCCTTGCTCAAGACGTGCCTAAAGTCAATTTTGTTAATCAGGTTTATCCTCTCTTTAGTAAGGGAACTGATTACAGACTTGAGTTCTCTGCAGGCACTGTGATTTCACTGCAATAAAGAAAAAAAAAAAAAAGGGGTACTGCATTTAATTCAGTCTCAGTCCCGTGTATAGCTCACGTGATAGTATCATCATTTAAGAATAAGCTTAAACCAATCAGCAAAAATCACTTAGAACTGCTCTGAAATCGAGGTAGAGTAGAAGTAATTTTGCTCAAATATTTTCGTTATACTCTCTGTAGCTAAGATGTTTTACATTGAGTTTGTAACCACTATACAATGTCACCCAAGGAGCAATACAGAATGCCCTTAGCTCGAGCACCAGCAATTACTGATATACATTTGATTCTCGTTGGCGACTTATTCAGGCCAAAACTTTGACTGAATTTTTGATTTATGAATTCTCGAATACACTGTGAGGTCTTGGAAGAAAAACTTGATAGATATTTCTCTTTTTCGATTTTTAAGGGCTCTTTTTCTACTTTTTCAATCTATGATTTGCGCGATTGCAAGTGCAAGATTTAGCATTTCATGATGGCGTTCTTCATCAGATGGTGATTGAAAATCATGGGCATTTTTTGAGTACTGATATTTTTTTTTTTGGGAGAACTGATTACAAAAAATCAATGACTGAGATTTTATTATTCAAGACTCCCAGACATGACAAAGCTGGGGATTCACTGCCCACCAAGTGTCACCTTTGCCGTCTGACGGTGGAGAGTCAACATGTGCTTACTCACATTTATAATATGTATGACGTGTCCAAACAATGGTGGCAAGAGATTGGTTTCTCGACTACTATGAATCTTCGAGAGATGTTAGCTCCAACTGACACCTCATACGAGAACTTGAAAGAGTTGAATTGGTTTGTTAACACCGTCCGAAAGGTATATTCTGGAAGGCGGCGTAAGTATCCTTTGGATCCACTGCTTCCAGTCTTTCTGCCTAGGCAGATATCTAAAGCCTGGAAAGCGATTCATCCTTTGGGTAGTTGACAAAATCAATTTCAATACATAGGTGAGGTCAGGTCGGAATCATTCTAAGTGCTTCGTGAGATGGGACCTCGAAATGGGTTAGAGGTTTTATATATAACTAGTTTTTGGGCTTAGAAGGTAACTTTTGAGCCTTCCTCTAATCAATGAATCTAACAAAAAAAAAAAAAAAAAAAACTCCGTTTTGGCCGAGTGGTCAAAGCCTTCGCCCGGTACTGTTGCCGGTTGAAATGTCGCGGGTTCGAACCCCGCAGGCGGATGGGTGATCAGACAGTTGCTCATCAGTACAATGAAATGTATAACACATCAATGGTTGGTTTCACCTTCCACACTCCTGGTTTATTCGAGGTTTTTAGCTGTATAGTTTTCCTTTAATAAATGAATCTACCAAAGAAAAAATAGAAAGTACAGAATTAAAAAACAAAATTAATTCAGGGCCTGTCAGATCTGGCCTCATGAGGAGAGACTATCGGTCAAAAGCCTCGAGGTGTCTTTGCCCATCGCTCTAAAGGATGCCAACTTGCGCTGTATCTCTGGAGAACAATGAACAAGTACTAGGGGATCTGTAATCTGAAGCGACCGCTCAATCTCATTCAATTCTTCGAGAATTGCTTTCTCCACTTTTGCACGAGTGCTTCTTTGATTTTCTGGAGTTTTCTGATTGTCAGAATACAAATCAGGAGCCCGCTTCTTGAGAGTATCGATATCGTCGCTCAAACAGATATTTGCATAACACTGTGTTAAGTCGAGTCCTGGCATGGTCTGGCAAAGAAAATGTTGGTGAATACATTTTTCGACCAAATTTTTCGCATTGTTTATGTTTGGATCTCAAAATAAACGCGCTTCACGAACGTAAATCGAAGCGCGTTTCGAAGTTTTGTGCATTGGTCACGAGACTCTCACGTGATTGATTTCTGAGATTCTTCTATATTTTGTGCATGTGACCTTATGTCACAAAATCATTTTTATACTTTGCCCCCTACAGGCTGCAAGCTTGCAAATTTACCATTGAGTAGTTCCTCAATGTTTAAAATATATATGAAAGTTTCGAGTATATAAATGACTTTCATGAAGCGTGAGCGTTAAATGCGTGCAGATTTTCGCATTAGTAAGAAGAAAGTTGCTAGGTAAGCCAGTAGCGAGGTAATCAAATCGCGAGGGATGACTCATCTTCAACACATTGTAGCTCAGATACAGGGAGTATGACGAAACACAAGTAGAGGAAATGAGAATGTCAAATCGAGTTTTAGACTCGAGATAAGTCGAGGCTTTATGCTAAATGCTCGCGAAGAACGGGTCATGTGCTGATAAATATTCGTGATCTAAAGATACATAGAGTGCTCATGAACTCCGATATAAGACGACAGCCATCGGAGAGCAAAACGCTGGCTTCAATCTGCTGGCTTTTGAGGATATCCGGAATAAAATCAATCGTAGTTATTCGCAGATCTTGTTCTTCTGGGCCACCTTCAAATAATCCAAGAAAAGCTCAAGGTTAAAAAGAATAAGGGCACATGTAACTTTCTTAAATGAGCCATGTTCACGTCAATGACTTCAACCTTGGTCTCCAAAATCTTCTAGGTGAGCCCAAGCTATGAAGATCATCTTTGAATACCCTTCTCAAGTCATAAACATATGTTCCACATACTCTGTGTCCCTCTACTTTGCACCCACTTCAGTCGCCACCTCTGCGCCCGAACTTGTCGCCTTCCCCACATTTTTCATCTCCACAGGTCTCTCCTTTTTCCTCTTCTCGAGATACTGCGTGTACTTGACGTTTCTTCTTCTTTTAAGATGCTTAAACAAGAAGTAGGAAACAGGCACATATAGCAAGAAACAAACCTGAAGAGCCCTCTCGATCCACACGTTTTCCGCCAACGCCAAGCCCAAGAACAAGAGGGCCATCTCACTCGCCAAAACCACGAAAAACGTCACGTAGAAATGATTATAGTGGAGCGCGAAAAGCACCCATGGAGAGGTCCTGGTCTTCAACTTGAACGTGTAGTACGCCAAGTCAAGGATATTTTGCGTGCACCAGCCCAAGATCAAGACCGAGTATGAAGTGTGTTTTGCGATCTTCGGATGCGGGAAGATCACCATGTAGCACATCCACACGAGGCGTATACCGTTGAAGAGGCCCCATACTTTTGCAGTGTCGCCCAAAGACGACTTTTCGCCCAAAAAACGCACGGAGAAATGGCCTAGGAGCGGGAGCGTGGCCACCACATGGAAAAAATCGGCGATTCCGGCGGGGAGAAAGCGCCTGCCCACCAAGGGAAGCAATATCGAAAAGCGGGTAAGACAGCATACCCAAAGCGTTAGGGATGCTATGTTGTAGAAGAAAAGAACCCGGAGCTTGAGGGTGAGCGGATATAGCGCCATGGCTATTGATATAGATGAGTTATCTTTTTAAAAAAAGTGGGTATTTTTTATAGAAATTGGATGGAATTGGATGGAATTGGATCAACTGTGGTTAGATGGCACGTTTCTATAGTTAGAGATGTACGCGTCGGTGCGATGCGTGTCGTATTTTGCGTGCTAGGTATATATAGTGGACATGAGGCTGTGCTGGATCTGAATAAACCGGTAAAATTTAAAAGAAGTGCGAAGTGCTTTTTTTTTTTATTCTGAAATGAAAGAGGATTTAAACAGATCGCAAAGTCAAAGATGCTTGTGCACCAAAATGCTATAAGTTGTTTGACATTCAGGTGATCTAAATCCTCCAGTCTCATAGTTTTGTGTGCAAGTACAGATGAACATACAAATAATTTTGGGAGCAGCTGCAATGATTACAAATTTACAATTAGATATTTTCAAGCATGCAAACCAGATTTTGATTTGAAGTCACGAGACAGAAGTCACGTGTCACGTGTCTCGTCTCAAGTATTAAATTGAGAGTATCCATCCATTGGGTAGTTGTCCAATTTAATTTGAACACGAAGTTGAGGTCAAGTCGGAATCAATGAAGGTGATTCGTGAGATGTGACTTCACGTAGGGTTATAGGTTCTAGTTTTTTATGTATAGCTATACAGTTTTCGGGCAAAATAAATATTGAGTTTTCCTTTAATCAATGTATGGTATTAAATAAAATTAGCCTGAAAAATCTGGCTTACATTGTGTATGATCTTCTTATGACTTGGCAAGAGGTGAGAGCTTTAGTTTTTTAATCTCATTTATCAAGTAGCATGGAAAAAGAGTCCCGAAAGTATTTGTTCTTTGCCGCAAAGTTATCTATTCAGTTGGCCCCATTCGAGCCAAGGTTCATTTACAGGTGTATATTGATGTATTGTGGACATCAGTAGAACTCATTTGATACGAAGACATTTCTTTCGAGACAAACTATGATAAACAACCCCTCGGCAATTTTACAAAATGGAAAGTTGAAAATCAGTGCAAAAAAAAAAGCCCAAATAAGTCCAAATTAACCAAACCTTCCCTGCTGCTCTCTTGTTTCCCCATTCCTCTTGTTACTCCCTTCGCAACTTTCCTTTGTTCGTATAATAGTTGGCGATTTGTAGTAACCATAAGCATATAAATAAACCCACACTCGAATTTCAAAAGAAAAGAAATGATGAGTTCATGTCGAAATCTGCCAAAAATCGTATATGAGCCCCTTGATCAATTCTTCCTCATGTGATCCCCGTTTCGTCTGCCCTCTTACACGGAAACTCCACCAATAGAGCTTATACACACTCCCGATGCTCTGCTCACGTGCCACCTGTCCAACCATCCCAAAACTCACCAGCCCTTGAACTCCTTCACCAACCTACAAACCCTTAATTTCTCGGATTTTCTTTTATTCTCTCTAAAATGAAGATCTTCTTCCCGCTTTTCCTAGCGACGCTCCTCGCGGTGGCCACTGCCCAGTGGGCTTCGGAGGACTACGAGATCTTCGGCCTCAACGATAAAGTGAGAAAGGATCTTGGCAAGGATACCACCTTTTACTCGTGGCTCGGTCTCCCGGAAGGGCCGAAATCCTCGAAAGAAGCCATTAACAAGGCGTACAGGAAAATTTCACGGCAATTGCACCCCGACAAGGCCGGTAAAGGGTCGCGTGGCGCTCGCAAAATCGCAGAGGAAAGGTTCCAACGGTTATCTCTGGTCGGAGAGATCTTGAAGAACCAAAACACGAAAAAAAGATATGACTACTTCTTAAGCAATGGGTTTCCGAAGTGGAAGGGTACGGGATACTATTATTCGCGCTTCAGACCCGGAATGGGATTCACCCTTACTGTGCTCTATATTATAGTGAGCACCTTCCAGTTTGTATCGCTTAAGATCAGCAGAAAGCAAGATTTCAAGCGCATTTTGAACTTGAAAAACGAGGCCAAGTTGCAGGCGTGGGGCGGCCTGTTTATTCCTCCGCTGGACGGCTCTGCACGCCGTGTGACTGCTCAAAACGGCAAGGATTTCCACATTTCCCCAACGGGAGAGGTCAGTTTGGTCGAAACGGGCGCAAAAGGCGAGATGGTGTTGCTTCCGATCGACGAGCACGATATCGACGTGAACCCCGGATTCAAGCAGTCCTTTTTTTACAAAATTCCCGTGGGATTGTGGAATGTTACTGTGGGGAAGTTGACGGGGTACAGGATTGAGAATAAGAGTACCTATGTGAACGCTCACCGGGCGAAAAAGGAGAAGCAGGAGATCAAGATGAAGAAAAAGGAGCAGAAGGAGAAGAAGGAGAAGACAATGGAGAGGGGCGACAAGATCGAGTTGCCTAATGGCAAAGTCATGTACAAGCGAAAGAACGGGAAGAGGTGAGAAATAATATAAAAAGGAAGGCAAGAAAAGATGGAAGAATGAAGAATGAAAGATGGTATAATGAAAAGAAAGAAAGGAGAGGTGCTCAGAAGTTGATTCACAGTTGAAGTTGAGAGAATATGATGTATAGGATAGTGATACAGGCTTGAGGTTCCTGTGATCTTAGATGCCATGTTCATCAAAGGCTTCAGTTTCATCATTGGGTACGCACTTCCTCGCCATCCCTCGAAGATCGAGATTGTCGATGATGAAAATACGTTTCCTTCGTTCCACATTTTGCTTGGTTTTCAGATATAAACTTCAATGTAGAAAACCCTCTTCTCTCACACCAAAAAGGATCACTCAAAATGGTTCCTTTTCTGTTCACTGCTAATATTCTAGAGATGACGCTAGCTTTGAGTGGATTCCCTTTTTGACTCTTCACTACTTCCAATCACGAAGAATGAGCATCTTATGGAAGATTATCATGTCTGTTATGATTTTCTTTTTGCTTGGCACCTGTTAATACTTACACTAAACACTTACATAAAACACAAGAAAAAGAAAAATACATTCAAGACTTACATTAAGCAGTCACATCAAACACTTACACTTAACACTTGTATTGGAATTAAAACCTCATATGTTCACATTCTCAGTACATCATGAATTCATTAAAAACTCCACCAACTATATTTCCACTACTTCACTTCCACTTTATTCTTCCAGTCTAGTCCACATGCTTGGCGACCCTATAGAGCTGGTTTTCCGTCTCCTCATCTGAGGAACTAGACCCTGGGAAATCATCAAGGTACCCGTCATTCCCCAACGTGAGTTTCGGACCGGAAAAGTCGTCATCATCGTATAACATATCCTTATTTTCAAAGCTCACATTGGGAGACATGCTGTTGATGGGTACGTCCAAGATCCGGCGCCGGTTCTCTACGCTATCCTCGAAGTTTTCGTCGTCGTCATCGTCATCGTCATCTTCCGCATCGAAGTCATCCTCGAAGTCATCAATATGATGGTCCTCCAGATCCTCAAGATCCTCAAGATCCTCGTGGTCAACGAAATCCCCATTTCTTCCGCCCTCTCCATTTCCAACCACGTCACTGTGTGTCAGACTCACAAATTCATCATGGTTGGAACCATCTCCTAGAATAATCGCCCGGGGATTATATCCAGGAACAGGCTCCATGTCCATGTACCCCACCGTGGACGAGTCGAAGCCAAACTTGTACTGATCATGCATGTCGCTCTCCTCGTCACGTGAGAACTCTGGATCAGTGCCTAGCACGACATTGTAGAGTTCTCGTGTCTTTAGAAGAATCTCAGAGACAAACCACTCCCATGATTTCGATGCTAGTGCATCCACGATAATCGGGGAAATTAGCGATGGTTTATAGAGAGACGAAAACTTCACCACCTCCTCACTGACCAACACCAAATGGCCCATGTAGCCGGGCCTGGGGTCCTGCACATTTTCAAAAGCGTCCACTATAACATCGGTGATTCGGCACTTCTCAAAGAGCTCCACAATCAAGAACGAGTTGTATGAATTGAGCTTTC
This sequence comes from Metschnikowia baotianmanensis, assembly GCA_030565705.1. Classification (NCBI taxonomy): domain Eukaryota; kingdom Fungi; phylum Ascomycota; class Pichiomycetes; order Serinales; family Metschnikowiaceae; genus Metschnikowia; species Metschnikowia baotianmanensis. The sequence continues at coordinate 81,701 of JAJMCI010000030.1, forward strand.
CGTTGAAAACCTGCTGGATCAAATCAAACACCACGTTGTGAAAGAAATTGTGCCACGGATACTCCGTGAACTGCTTCACAATGGACTGGAGCATGTGCAGGTCGAGAAGCTGGATTTTGAAATAATCTCCCACACACGGACTGGCTCTGAATGTCTGGTTTCTCTCTTCACACACAAACGGGTTTTCACTCGACACCGAGGGCTCTTCGTCCTCAGTGTCTTCAAAGGAATATGTGTCGAGACTATTCCGTTGTTTTCTGTCAGTCTCTACCACGGACATCCGAGAAGACTCTGAAAGGTGTGATAGTCCCGACATCGCGGAAATTCCAGAGATTCCGGAAACCCCGGAGATTCCAGAAGCCCCAGAAGCCCCGGAAACACCTATATTTCCTGCATCGGGAACGGGAATATAGATGTCCCGGACCAGGGCCAGGTCATCGTCCTGCACAGCAGGCTCGAGCGAGATATTATCAAACGCATCGGTGATATGTGTATGGGAGAGTTTGGGGGCCTGCATCTGGAGCGTCAGTTCCGAGTCAGCGACGATTGACTCTGATAAAGCTTGGTGGATATTGGCCGTTTGGAGTGCTCTGATCTCGTCTCTGACTCCAACAAGAAATGCAATTCTTTTCGAGTTGAGAAGGATCATGTTGGAGCAGTGGAGGAGTTCCGCCACGAGCTCGGCAACCTTGAATTTCGTGAGTCCTAGGATCTTTGCATCCAGTAAGCTGGCCTCTCCCTCAGCGTTCATGAGATCCGCCAATGCAGGAAGCCCGTTGGAGAACACCCTGAGAAGGTCGCCAAGATACACCGGGTCACGTGCCCCGGGCGGGTTCTGGTCCAAGTCCTTCAACCACAAGTACATGGAATATACGTTTGTCTCCCCGTTTTCCTCGCCATTGCTGGGCGTGTACGAGCCATAGTTCAGGTCGTAGTCAGAATTGTTTTTCCGGATAAGCTCCACTAGGATCGATACACAGTTCGAGATGCCGTGCTTGTTTGGTGATACTCCGTCGTTCCGGCATATAGGATAGAGCATGATTTCATGGAGCATTATACTGGCGATATCGGTAGAGGCAAGTTCTCTGGTTAGTTGATTCGGGCCGATGCTCGTTTCTAGGTCTACTGCGAGTGTAGGGTTCGAGGAAATCGTGACGAGGGCCTTGATGAACTCCGTGGCCGAAGTCTGGCGAAAAAGAACGTCAGAATAGGTGGGGTTGTCGCAATCTTCTGCATTTTCCGCCGAATTCACCCCGGTTTTCGCCTCCTCTGGTCTGAGAAGGTCAATGAGTTTCGGCACTATTCTTTGCCGCAGCAAAACAGCCAAAATGCCGGTGGGTGAGTCCGGTTTGTCTGTCTGAATAATCTTCAAGAAGAAGTCCATGACGATCGGAATATCGATTTTCCTAAGAAACGTATCGACTAACGAATCTTGTCTCCTGACGAAATTGATGAGTTCTATGCAGTTCAGGTCCATGAGGTGCCCCAAGATCTGCACCAAATATGCAAGTGCAGGCGAGCTTTCTTGCAACTTCCCGAGATCCAACACCGACCAGAGCTTGCCCATGAGCTCCGGGGTGGTAATGATTTTGTTGGAAATCACCCAGAGGTCAGTGGAGAGGATTTCTGCCGCACACAGGATACATCGCTGTAGTCTTTCGGCACGTGACTCCAGATCGCCATTTTTCGGGTCAATGCTCTTCGAGTCTTCACGTGACCCATCTAGTGTCTCGGGTCCGCTTAGTTCATCCTCATTTTCAGCGATGTTTTCATTTTCATGATCCTTCCCCGTGTCTTTCTTCTCCTTTTCAATCTTTCTTGCTAGGTCATAAAAGAAGTCCACACTTAGCACAATGTAGTCCAAGAGACCATGCAAAATATGAGGCTGTAAGAGTAATTCTAGGAGTTTCTGTTCGCGGGCAGCCTTCGAGAGATTGCCCCCAGAATTGGAATCTGCATTGGAGCTAGTCACGGAGGAATTGTCGGAGTTGTTCCCCAATATCTGCTTGTTCTGTGCTTCCTGCAGGAGCAGCTGCACAAACAGAAGGTTATTGCCACGTAGCGACTTCAGCGAGATAGTTTTGAGCTCGTCCAAGAGCTCTTGCTGGAGAATTTTATCGTCTAGAAAGGAATTCACTGTCACTGACGCAAAATCGGTCGTTTGGTCGAGAAATTTCTGGAGGTGGCTACTGGAGCCGTACGGATTCGAAAACGGCCAGAACGACATTGTGTGGGGTGTGTGTATTGGTGTTTTTTTGGGCCAAAAAGGTGAAGAATTGCGGTGATTATGGAGGAAATATGGGGCCTCACACTGGTAAGGGAGATGGGAAATACAGCCAGCGTATTTCTGTTAAAAATGATGAGAATTCTTTTTTCAGCCTTCTATAATGCTTTTTCAGACCTGAAATTTTCAAAAATAATTCTTTCTTTCGTCCCCAACTGAAATCTATGAACAAGGGTGGGATTCTTTCTAATCACTTGTTTTCTATGGGCGAGCGTGATTCGAGTGTAAGTGCGCGTTTTTCCTCGCGAAAAGAGCTGATTCGGGTGACGAGTTCGCCAGGAAAACAGTCACACGTGATTAGAAATAAGGCGATATTAGGTGCTCGAAAACGGGCCCTGGAAATTCGGAGTTCTGTGAGATGTGGAGGTAACCTCGGGCCTCGTAATCAGTGCTCTAGACCTGTGGGCGGGCTTGTATGCAGGCGCAACGCTCACTCCCAACGCACATGGGCATCACCGATGGAAAGCGCGTGGTGATATATCATACAATTCCTTCATTCTGGAAATTGGGTGATGCGATGGGTATTTAAGATATGTGAATGGTATTGCAAATCTCACATGTCAAGATTTTCGAGGGCCAACTTGTAGGATCCATGGCAGCAACTCTCCTTTCACTCTTTCACTCTTCCACTCTTTCATTTTCACTTTTTCATTTTCACTCTTTCACTTCCACTCTTTCACTTCCACTCGTTCACTTCCATTTCACTCCCATTCTCTGACTTCCATTTCGTCACTTCTACTCTTTTACTTACTTCCTCAGGTATGCGCCACCTCTCCCAGGGTTCTTTTCTTCTAATTACTAAAATTCCTAGTTCACCGGCTCTCTCACTCATTTCTTCAATTCCTCTCACTCATTTTTCCAATTCCTCTCACTCATTTCTCCTCCCCCTAATCGATGGTTTCAAGATTCGCCACATACTCAATAATCTTATCGAACTGCTCCTCGTAATTCCGGATACTTCTTGCGCCCTGCTCCTCGATGAGTCTCCGACAACTTGCGGCATTATGCTGGATCCACTCCTCAATCGTCATTTCCTCCTCTTCCTCCGGCATCGCAAATATGAAGTCCGTAAGCGCGCCATCTTCGTCATTATGGAGCTCGTATCCCTGGGCTGCTAAATCCATAATATGGTCAACGGCGCCCTCTACTTCCTGAATTTCTTTGAGTGCCGGCTCGAGGGAGATTCGTTGAAGAACTGCCAGTGGATCAGTCACATTCTTCTTCTCAGGCTCGGTTTTTCTTGGTGTGCTTGACAGAATATCCAGGAAAGAGAGACGATCGGTATGCAGAGGGCCTGGAAGAAAGTTATCTGATTTATCAGGAGTAGCGGCAGTTGGGGCCACTTTATCAGATGTGGGTGTTATTGCTGGGGCCTTTTGCAGTGTGTTGGCTGATGTCTGACCGCTAACACGGTGTGTCGAGATTTCAGACTGGTTAGTGCGGTCCTCGCTCCTAAATTCCTGTCTACCGGACCCACTTCTGTTGGTATTCTGATCGGAGGTATTGACCTCTCGTGACACTTCTGTGGTAGCATCCTTCTCCTTCTCCTTCTCCTTCTCCTTCTCCTTCTCCTTCTCCTTCTCCTTCTCCTTCTCCTCCTCCTTCTCCTCCTCCTTCTCCTTCTCCTTCTCCTTCTCCTTCTCCTTCTCCTTCTCCTTCTCCTTCTCCTTCTCCTTCTCCTTCTCCTTCTCCTTCTCCTTCTCCTTCTTTATAATTGCGTTTGATTCTTGCTTAGCTAGTCCTTTGCTCCCGCCATCCTCAGATATCTCAAACTCGTAAACTTTTTCATCCAGATGATGTTTGTGCAATTCAGTATCTTCTAAAGTGGTTTCTGTAGCAGGTTGCAACCAATCCTTAGCCCTAGATGCATCGTTTTGATCACGTTCCGTAATGACAGAGGATACTGTTGGCGGTTTAGGAGACATCGAGATCAACGGAAAGGCTTCCGATGCAGAATCGCCGATATACGACGGAAGCTCCTTCTCAGACTGAGGAAAAGAAGACGCTTCTTTATCGATCTGTGAGGAGGAATCTTCCAGATGTGAGACCTCATGAGACCTCTTAGTCCTGTCTGCGTGCTCAGATTTTAGATCATCTTGCTCAATCAACTCTCGTGAGATACTCTGTTTTGGGTTGAAGTCTTCGTGCGCAGAGGCTTCTCTATCCTGTTTTTCTGCACCTTGCTCGTCACGTTTCATATCCATCTCCGCTTCACCTTTTGTGATCCCATCATCAAAAGATGCACTCACAAACTCGTCACCCATCTTTTGAAAATCGGTCATATAGGCCTTGTAAGACGAGGGAGAGATTTCAACATCCTTGACAGGGCTTTCTTCCAACTCAAATGATTCGTTAAACTTATTATTGTCAGGCGGGAGTTTCGGTGCCTCTTTTGCCTTTAGTGATTGATCCTTTACGAGGTCGGATTCTGCAATAATGCTGTTTGACTGAGCGACAGGTTGAGTAGTGGAAACGATAATATGCTCAGGATTCGGCGAAATAGTCGAGTGGCTGTACTCCTCGCTTTTCCGTTTTTTCGCGAGAGATTCCTCTCTTGTTTTTTCCAACAATCTTTTGCCACCTTTCAGAACACCAGAGGTATCCATGGAATTAAAAGTGACGTCTTTTGGACTCGAGGGAGGGGGTATGGAGACGTCCCTTTTGAAATTGCTCGTGTGAGGACTAGTTTGTTTCTCAATAACCGAGGATTCCCGTTTGACAGCTGCTGATTTGGGTTCCAGCGATTTTGAATCTTCGTGAGCCTTCTCTTGTATTGGAGATACATCTCCAGCGACGCTTGAATAAGATTCTGGCTGTATATTGGATTCATCTGCAACCATGTCCACATCCATCAGGTCTGCCTGATTCTCGGCCACATGTCCCTCTTTGTCGTTTTCACTTGGTTTATAATCATCCTTGCCTTCAGCATCGTCGACTTTTTCACCTTCATCCATCTCAATATCGTGTGAAGTTGACTCGCCCACTGGCAGTGTTACCGGGTTCACCAAAGGCTTTAGAGGTGTATTCTCAGGAAGTTTCGCTGAGATCTCACTGTTTAGTATCACGTCGTCGTCGACCTCGTCGAGACTCACGAAGGTCTCTTCACTTGAACTTTTAGAGCTTGCGGAAGACATGTGTTCATCTTCATCGACATCGATTTGAGGAAAGTCTTCGTCGTGCGCATCATCATGAACATTTTCGGGAACCACACTTCCATTTCCATCATTCTTACTGAAGGAGACCGAGTCATCTGCTTTTTCTTCCTGAGCATTCTCAGAAACCTCAGCCAAACTTGTGTCCGGTAGATGAAACACGTGCTTCGACTCTGGCTTCGCAATTTCCATTATACTGGAATCCGGAACAGTGGATTTGGCCTCTCTTCCATTTCCTGGTCCAGTTTTCAGGGGCAGCGATGGAAACTTGACAGCATGAGAGGGCTCCAACGTGTGACCTTTCTTCTCAAGTTTCACAGCATTTCCCAACTCCAAGTTTTTCTCTAAATACGATAAGTTGTTTTCATCATAATCGCCCAAGTTCTGGTCCGATAAGTTCACCACTGAAGGCGGGGGTGGTAGCGTCAGTTTATTCTTAACCACACGCATCTTCCTATCCTTTTTCGGCGAGTTGAGAATACCGGCAATATCCTCGGTATTGAGGCCAAACTCTTCGTCGGTGAATTGAGATCTGGAGGGTTTCAGCGTTCTTCTTTTCTTTGGACTCACCTTTTTCGGGCTTGCCTTTTTGGGCAGTGTGATTTCCTGTAAGCTTGCAGAAATATCTTCATACTCAGACTCTTGGGAGACATCGATGGAGGAGGAGGAGAAGCTGGAAACCAGGTGACTGGAATCTGGGGGAGGTAACAAGTCACTGTTTTCAGGAGATGGAGCGTGTGTCCTCAAGTCATGTTCATTGGCTGAATCGGAGTCGATGTCAGAGACAGATTCAGATTCTGAGGCAGAGTCAGATTCTGAGCTTTCTGGTTGTTGACTGACCTCCAAAATGAGCGAGTTGGAAGATTTAGGCTCTTGATTAGTACCCTTTTTAATAGCCTTAGTTTCCTGTTTCTTATCCATAATTTCCTTCTTCACCTGCTGAGGTTCCTTTTTGACCTGACTCGCGTAAGAGACGTTTCTCTTTTTGCGGAGGTACTTCCTCAAGGGAGGCGCATGGTCTAGGTGTGTTTCGTGGTCGCTCAACTGATCAATGGAAATGTCTAGTCCATCGAGTTCAGTCACTACGTTTGCGTCACTAGCGGGTAAACTAGGAGCTGAGCTCGGCAGCCGCGGCGAGAGTATCTCATTGAGAACACTGTTGGAAGATTCCAGAAGGGATGAGGACATGCTGTGTTTCTTTTTAGACGACCGAGTAAGACGCTTCTTAGGGGTCAGTTTTTCAACCGAGTCCAAGAGATCACGGGTTGGAGTTTGCTCTTTCTCCAGATTTTCATTCGCGTCTTCCATATCGAAATCTCCGGGAACATTTCCCGTTTCCAGTGCGGGGATATGCTGTAGTTCATACCCACCTATACTCGTATTGTACTCCTCTTCCGGGTCCTCTAGGGTGACGAGAAAATGACAAGGGGGATGCAGATTCTCGTGGCGATATGCCATAGAGTTTGCTTCATGCTCCTGTCTTGGATCGTCGCCCTCGGCCCAGTCCGAAAGTGGACACCCACAGTACATGCAGATCACTCTATCGTCGCCCGGGTGAGCGGGAGAAAAGAAGAAACCTGCAGACGCCATCCCCCTTGCAGTGACCTTCGTGTTCCTTTTTCGTGAATCGAACTTCCAGAGGTTCTTGAATGTGGATAATCGTAGTTTTATGGAGGGTTCAGAATGTGGCTCGAGCACAGACACAGGCAGTTCGTTTTCCTCCACGAGCCTGGCCCAGTAGTTCTCCATATCAGCGTCGTTTTTGTAGTTTTCCAAGAAATGGTGGATCACGCTATAGGGGCATTTGGGGCTGTTTTTGAAGTGGATAGCTGCCGGAGAAGTCTCGCTGTGCGATTTCTTTCCAAACCCACTTTCTTTCTTGCCACACCAGAAACATGTGACCTGGTCGCCTAGCGTTTTCGTGGGGGTATAGTAGAAGCCGATTTCTGCCATATCTTCGGGCGCTGGAAAATCATGGGGCCAGTACTTTAGCAGTCTAGCGGTTGCTGTTCTCACTCCCTCTGTGAACGTATCTCTGCGCACAGAAACGTGCTGAAACTTCAGGGCAATAGCCGATTTGGGGGGCATTATTCAAAATGAGTATGAAGATGTGTATGAGGCAGAAATCCGGGACTTCGTCGGTTTTGTGAGTTTGTGGCCCAGTTCTGTGATATTGGGGTCCGGTGATATAAACGCGTGTATTTCGGGCGTTCGAAGAGGTATTCCCGGCGTAATAGTTGCCAGGTGTGTGAAAAAGTGGGATTTCTGACCAGGAAGACACTTTTTGGCTTCGATTTAGGGCGTTGGCGTGGAATCGCCTCTGTGTTTAGTTCACTTAGATCTATGGATAATAGATA
>JAJMCI010000031.1:0-88902 GCA_030565705.1 Metschnikowia baotianmanensis
ACGAAGCTCAATGCTGCCTAGCGCAAAGCGGCAGTCTGTGACTTGGAACTGTCCATTACTCCACTTCACAACGGCTGAGAAGATTTGTTCGTAAACGCTGGGATGAAGTCTCACCAAGACTTTATGCGATGAGGAATCCACCAACACGACCCCAGGGGCTAGTTTGTGTTCATCGAGATAGATCCAGCCATTATAGGCCTTTTTTCCCCTGAGAAACCATTCTGGAATTTCCTCACAGTATCGTGTGAAATTTTGCAAGAACTTGCGTACCCCATCTTTGTCGATGCACTCAATGATAAGTTCACTTTGGTACGAAGATTCAAACGCGAGGGTGCCCTTTTTAGCAGCCCTGCTAACCGAACGAAAACACTTTTGGTTGGGTGAAAATGGGATTTGGAAGCCCCATCTCTTCATCATATGGAACCTCTTAGCATGCCACACGTGCGTGGGCATCCAGGTGAACTCTTTCTGGCGGTTTCCATACTTGATGTTGCCCGTTGGTTTAGGAGTTAAAGTATTCACGGAGCACCGGTCAATTGCTGCGACAGAGTTGTTCAAAGGGTCTTTCTTGGCCTTTTTTAGTTCAGATAGCTGCTTGTTCAAGTTCTGGATCCTCTCCTTCACGGTTCCACCTTGGGAGAAAGGAATACCGCGCGAGTCCTTGATCTTTGACGCTAGCCTTAAAAGCCGCTTTTGCAACTTCAACCGATGCAATTCTCGGCCACGCAAATGCGGTTTCTTCGCAGGAACGCCGTTCTCGGTATTCAGCATTTCCCTCAAACCTTTTGCACGTAGTTTCTTGGGAATCCGCTTCACATTGTGCGATGCGGTTCTACGACGGAGAGTACGTGGCAAGCTTTGGAAAACACGCGTTGCAGAGGCAGCTTTCGTGTTGAGCTGGGACTGCTCAAAGGCTTTGATTTCATATTCCCGAGAAGCGATGAATTCGGGGATATTGAGGCCGCCGTTTTTGTAGCTTGGATCCACGATCTCGGACCGGATTGTTCGGCTATTGTACAACTTCGACTTTTTGGCAGTCGGAGGCGGTTTTGCTGGGGGAGCCATTTTTTTAGTTTTAAGGAGATATTTCAGGAATTGATTTGAATAAAATGACACTAATGTAACTTTTATAGGGCTTTGTAGTTGTCTATTTGGTGATGCCATCGCGCTTAGTCGGAGTATTGTTGATGCGCGCAGCACATCTAAGATTTGCAATTACAATGAAAAGATAACTAATACAGAAGGTGGTATTTCAGAGGAGAGAAAATACGGTTTATCTGTATCAGTTCTATTGTTATTGAATTTAGGAAATAACCACAAGTATCTTTGGCTATTTAAGTTTTGTGCATTTCCTACTATCTGGCTACTATCATGGTTCATTAAAGGACAGAGTAATACCGATCTGGAGTCAATTCTTCGGCTTAAACCAACTGTCCTATGCAATTTTGGCAGTTTCTGGTTAGTCTCATTGATCTCATGTACCGAATCGAAGATTATGCTGGGATTAGCTGGCATGCAAAGTTGCACAAATACGATATTAAATCATGGAATGAATTCAGTGGCATGACGTTGATATGCATTCAATGCACTAATAAGTTTGGTCTTGCGCTCCAGACTTCTCTTGGGTGCGTTTGTAGGCGTCTTCTTATTCTTGTAATTCGATGCCGACGGAACGTCTAGTAGTACGACACAGTATAAAGTGAAGGTAAGTGCGTATGCTCTTTCTGCCATTCTGTCAAGATGTGCATCATTTCGTCTTCTAGAATCACCGGGTAGGACTCATCGTCGCCCTCTTTCAACCGCCTGGCTCTCTCTTGATCCTTGTATTCGTGGATCATCTTCACCAACTTGACGATTCCCTTGCCTCCGATTTTTGCGTTCTCGTTGTCATCCTTGATATCTATGTTGATGACATGGACCACCTGCCTCACCTCCTGCTCCTCCGCCTCTTCGGATTTGCCGCTCATACGGTTCATTAAATCTTCAATCACAGAGTCAAAGCAACGCTCTTCGCACGTGATGACAATGTCGAATTTGCCTGCCTCTGCATTATTGTGCCATTTCTCTGGTGCAGTTTTGACACTCTTGTTTCTGACTAACATGGAAATCAACCCCTGTGCCTCGTACATCTTACGGTACTCTTGAGACATCAAGTCTTGGTATATCGTCTCGTACGGCGTGCCGAACTCGTACACGTTAGGCCGATCTATCGTTGGACCCGGAAGTTTCACCGTTGATCCGGTTCCAAATGACCGGATATTGAATCCAGCGTCTTTAAGCTGTTTATGGGCCTCCATAGATCTGTTATTGTTCGCTGCACAGACTGTGCAGACTCTCATGCTATCTGTGCTCATAGTTTAAAAAGAATATTAATGAAACGTCTGGAGATGTAGGTGAATTCAGAATTATCTGTTTGTAGACGAATATAACAACTTTTTTTACTAAATCGGACTCAGACAAAGCAAAAGGAGTTTTCACTGTCTGCCAGAAACAGGTCTCACTACACCTGCAATCGGTGCATGCACTACTGAGAAAATACGGATAAAAGAGAAATAAAATGAACTTCGAAATGATATAAAAAATGGAATCAGTGCCTGACTGATTTTCATGCTCCGTGTTGTGTCATGTTGCGTCGTCGGTTTCCAACATATCGTATTTGCTAATCGACCCTTCTAGTGAGTATACTCGCGTGGTGCTTTCTGTAGTGTGCTCTGCGTCCTCGAATCCACTTTCAGAATCAGAAACGTGGTCGCTCACATTGACAAAATCGTCAATTAGCTCATTGTCGAGTTCGGGCATCAACACTTTCACGTAATCTTCGTCAGCTTTGGATTTGCGCCGTTTGGGCTCCTTGTGAAAGCGCACGATTTTGTTGGTGTTTGCCAACAGGTCCCGCAAATTGCGGTAATCCTCCAAGTCGAATAGAGCCAATCCGATCAACATGGAAGGGTCCAAGGCAGAAATTGGAAGCGATCGACATTGGGATGTGTGGTAAGTGGACGTGTCGGATGAAGTGGCCTGTAAATTGTGGGGGTCTAAGTACAATAGTTCGGAGTCTTGGTACCCAAAAAAGTAGTAGCTAGAAGAAGGTTTTCCTCCCGCAATCCCAACACATTGCTTTGAAGAAAGCAACTGGAAGAGGCTGGGGTAGTAGTATGGATTGACGTTCTCGATTCCCAAGCGTACTGGGAATAACACCAATAAAGGGCGATCGTCCCGAGCGAAATGGGTCTCGATTTCACTATCGTACATATCACAGCTCTCGCTGATTGTCACGTTGAGTTTTGGCGCTGGGCCTGGAACATACCGGTCGCACAACCTCTTTATGGATAGAGAAGCGGCACTGGGGCCAAACCACTCCCCTGGTTTGACTTGTAAAGGCAGCTCCGACGCGACCCGGATGAAGTTATGAAGTGAAAATGGGTTCGTGTAGTTGTCTGCAAAAAGAGCGAGAATCTCACCGAGTTGCGTGTCTGTATCCTTGGGACAGTAGTCCCTGCCTAGCACAAGAGACTGTAGCGTATTTGCCAAAAGTGATTGCGATGTGCGGATCATACAGCCCCAGCCCACGTCGGTGGTGAAATGCTGAGTATCAAGGATGCCTGCCATAGTTGTATTTGGAATGGCATTGAAGAGCATGGATCCGAGAAACGAATGCGGGCCTGGCCCGTCTTTTGCTCGCAGAATCGGCTCGAAGCCGGACCGGTAGGTGAACCAGAGAAGTGATTGGATCGCCTTGGAAAGTTCCTCTGACGTCAAATTTTGGCCCAGGTATTCTTTACCACAGAGCACTATTTTCTCAGGAACGGGGCTATCGGGGATCTTCATTTTCTGCCAGAGCTGGTTGAATGTGGTTTGAAGCTGAAGAATCTGGGTCTCTAACGCAGACACAGAGGTCTCTTCTTGCGAAGATGGGTCTGTAGACATTCCCACCAGTCTGAGCAGTCAAAGAATACGAAGTCGTCAGAATTGGGTTGATTGCGTAAAAGTATATTCTGATAAGGAACCGAGTGATAAAGAATCAACTGATAAAGAATCAACTGATAAGGCCGGGTCTGGTAGGATGTTCCCCGCTAAACCTGTATTTTCTTCCTTTTCTAACCCCTGCAAGAATGGTCTATATACAATCTCGTATATCACTTTCTAAAAGAAATGAAGGAAGGATTTGAGCTTCAACTGGTGGCAAGTGTGTCTGTGCAATAGCTATAAGCTAGTTAAGAGACAAACTTGGGGCAGGACTTGGTGTGCGGATAACTACTGGCTCTGTGTGAGAACAGTGTGGGGGAACAATAAGGTTAAGGCCCTTGGGTAACAAGCGGAGCATACAGCAGAAACGAGTTACAGTTTTTTCGACCGGGTGTGAACTCAAGAATCATTGTGGTTGGTTTGTGTATTTTTTTTTATTAGAAAAAAAAAGCACCATCTTTATCATCTTCTCTCTTGTTGCTACATAAACCGCCCTGGTGAATATTTTCTTCTTTCGTTCGCAGTGTTAACAGCTTGATATACTGGCGCATTATCTTTTGCCGCCTACTGTTATATAACATTGAGCCAGTTTGTTTTGAATCCAAGTTGGCTTGACCCCACAACGATCTTTTCTAAAAATTCAAGACGTGCCGGAAGACAAGGCTAATATTCTTGTCATCAAGTCATTTCAGTAGTTTTATGACGGTGTGGTGTTTTTGAATCATATCAGTGCAATTGAATTCGTCGCGTTCATATCAGGCTGAATTCCGTATCGCCACTCGCGCCCCCGTGGCTCTGGTCTGCGAATACAATGAAAGAAAGTAGGAGTTGGGTTTTCATCCATGAGGTGGCCAGTCACCCACAGAGGAGCATATATCGAGGATTTTCAGCTGAAGATTTTTTTATCTTTATACATATATACATATATGTATATGTATATAAATAAGATCTTTTAAGCACAACTTCTGTCTGATAAACCCAAACGCGTATCTATTTAATGCTACTGATTAAACAGTGCGGCGACGCGATATCCCCGCGCCACTCATCGTGAGATTACTTTGTAGGCGAAATTGAGCACATATTTCTTTTTCTCCCTATTCAAGAATACACATATACTATAAATTTTATAATATGCCAAAAAGAGGCGGACGTTCTAGAGGAGGCTCCCGTGGGGGCCGAGGCGGGGGAAGCCGAGGCGGTGCACGTGGGGGAGGCAGTTTCGCTAAGTACAATTTAAGCAAGTCTCTGAAGAGGCGAGCCAACAAACATAAAACGGCTGCACACTCCCACCACGATGTTCCCGAACTCATGGACTTGGGAGCTGATACTTATCTTCCCGAAATAGGCAGTACCATGAATAGTCTTTCTAAACGGCCCAATAGACGAATGATGGATGAGGCCCAGTATACTAATAGCCATATGGGCGAAACCATGAGCCAGCCTTTAAGGTATCGCAAGATCGAGTTTGTCAAGGCCAAAGACGTCTACGATCCCGGTAGAGATCTCATGGAACTGCTCAAAAAGTACGAGCGGAAGGATGACCTCGCCCAAGATATGCAGAAGTTGAACGTGGAACCAGAGAGTGACCCAATGCAGCATACCGAGGTTGAGAATGTTTCAGAAAAACTTGCTGCGGCCTCGCTGTCTGAAGAAATTACAACTGACGAAGTTCAGGGTGTAATATCGGAAGCTGATGATGTCTCTATATTGGAAGCTGATGATGTCTCTATCTCGGAAGAAGAAAAAGATGAAGCACACTCTGCAGATACTCATAACACAGCGATTGGAAATGCGGATCCTGCTATAGAATTTTCCGAAACTGAAAAGAGCGACTTAGATATCAACTTTGATATTCATGAGGACCTTGAAGAAGGAGCTGATCTGGCTCTGGGGGATGATGTCTACGTCAGCGATGATGAATCTGTGGAAAATGTTCATATGGGTAGTGCTCTTGAAGGTGCTCTTGAATTGGACACAATCCCCTCTGAATACCTCATAGAAGATGAGTATGATGAAGATCGCGACATTATTACACAGAACTCGGAGATCGAGCAGTATTTCACCATCGATGAGACGGGAGATGACGGCATATATGACAAGCACTCAGTCAAGAAGTTGGCCACGGCAACACTTCTCAAAGATCGCCAGCTGCGAAAAATATCTGCAAGGCCGCCTCCAAAATCAAACCCCGATTCTCTGGCAATCGAGCATGACCCGTACATCATGGTGGGTAACATCATGCTCACAACCCTGACCGACGTATATGGGAACACAAGTGCGGCCCTTCCACGTTCCAAGGGATCAAATCAGGCAACGATCAGCCTCACCAACTATCTGGATGGCTACTACGAAGAAGAATCAGAAGACACGGACGAAGAAGCTGCCTTCGAGGACTACAAGGCCCAGATAATGGGAGATCTTGACTTCGACTCCGATGACTTTGACGATGATCTTAGTGAAGAGTTTGCAGATCTAGATGATGGTGAAAGTTTTGATTATGGCGAAATGGACGGCGATGATGACGAAGAAGATAAGAATGAGAAAGAACTATCTTTTGACGATTACGACGTCTATATCTCGTCCAATGACGATAATTTCCTTAACTCTGAAGAAGAGGGGCTCGAGGATATCCTTGCGTTTGCCAGGAAACAGCAGAAAGTGAAAAATCACTTTGATGGTCCATCGACACAGTCGGTAAAGACAAGTGGCAAGGGAAAGAAGCAAAGGTTAGAGCTTGGTTCTCACTTGGAATTAGAGCTCAGGGAATCTTTAATGGAACAATTCCAGTATCAGAAACAATCCAGAAGAGACAAGAAGCTTCAAAAGAAGGCTAAACGCCATAACGAAAGAATCGAGCTACATGACTTGAAAGAGAAATATGACTATTCGCTCCATATCCAGGAAATCAGGCAGGAGTTTGAGAACCTCTTGCATGACGCAGCGAGGGAGACCATGAGCTTTCCGCCACTCGACGGACACGGAAACAAGACCATCCACAAGCTCGCGGGTCATTTCAACATGAAGTGCATCAAGTGCGGCGGAAATGGGATCAATATGTTCATGAAAATCGCCAAGACGAAAAAGACATTCAGGTACATTCCGGCCTACGATCAAATCGGGTATATCATGAAGCAGCGTCCTGTTTTTAGGAGGGTGGATGTCAAGCCTCGCACACAAGAAGAGATCCAGCAGACTGATGCTAAGAAGGATCGTCGTGGACCGAAAGGTGATGCAGTGATTAGAGAAGGTGACATTGTGGGTGGTCAGGCCCCAGAAATTGGGAACAACAACATCGGCAGACAGCTCCTAGAGAGATTGGGTTGGGTCAAGGGTGAAGGTTTGGGTGCTATCGGAAACAAGGGTATAAGCGAACCTCTCACTGCCACTGTGAAGAGGTCTAAGACGGGTCTCAAATAGATTGGTGATCGTGTACGGACCTTCATTCTTAGCATTATCACATATATCTGCTAGATACAGACAGTATTACTATATTCGCAATGAGAATGGGCTCATGTCTAACTTTCACGCCTTCATTTTATCTATCTCTAGAGTCTGCACTCAACGTTTCTTACCTTTCTTTTTGCTCTTCTTGACTTCTTTCACTGGAGCTGCATGGCCTGTCTTCTTCACGTGTTGAAAAAGTTTGTTTCTTGACGAGAACACCAGTTGGCAAACCGCACAGGTCTCAGATCCTGTGAAAAGTTCAGGTGAAGCAGCATCGGGGGCTGGTTTGAGTTCTGACTCTAGTGGTTGACCATTCAGCGAAGAAGAGGGTTTTGGCCCCTCGGGTTTTTTCTTTCCCTTCTTTTTCTTTTTCTTGTTGTCTTCCCAAATATCGTCGTCGTCGTCCTCTTTCTCGAGGTGCAAGCCGTTCACTATTTTCAGGAGCTCCTCTTCCAACTCGACGTCGTCCACAATCTTGCGTGAGCTTTTCTTCGACTTCTTCTTTTGCTTTTTGATGTCGACCTCAGAATTGCGCTTTGAAGGTTGCTCGCCTGCAGCTTCAGAGTTATCTAGCTCGTCGTCAATGACATCATCAACATCGAGGTCATCATACTTTTCTTCAGACATATCCGCCAATTTGTCACGAGAAGTTGTACTCACATCGTCGGTGGTTTTTTGCAGCTTGGAGTTATCTTCATGGTCTTTCGAATGATCACTCTTATGGTCATCACTGAGGTCCAGCGCATCTGAGTCAAAAGATAATTCAATGTCCGGCTCGCTGGCAGCTGTCTCGAAAGCAGACTCATTCTCATTTTCATCGACATCGATCCCCAACTCTAGGCCCTCCAGCCTCATTTCCTCCCGAAGCTCCTGCAACAACGTCTTGTGCTTTTGTGAATTCTCGTGGGTGTTGAACTGGTTCACGGACTTGAACACCTTGTTGCAGATGATGCACTCGTGAAGGTCGTCGTCGAAATCCTCGGCGAAATCGTCGAACTCGGAGTCGGAGGTCTCGTCGCTGTCGTAATCGAACTCCTCCCGAAGCATGCGCTCCACCTCTTCAAGTTCGTCCGCGTTCATCTTCTCCCAGTCCTGGATTTCGTAGTTGGCCGTCTCGGCCATTTTCTGCACCTTGAGCTCCTGTGCCTGTCTCTGGAGAGCCTCTCTCTGCTGCTTCCGCTTCGAGGCCTCGTACGCCTCGGCGCCTGCCTTGACCCGCGGATCTCTCTTTTTCATAAACGTGACAAATTTACGCACAGTGTCGTTGTACTCTCTTCTGGCCATATCCCTGGCCTTCTTGTTCTCCTTCTCCATGAGTCTTCTTGTTCTGCGGTCGGGCGCAGCAGCGTACCGGTATTCGTCCATCCAATTAAAGCTCTTTGCGCTCAGAAAGTTGCTCCATTCGTTGTAGAAGACCCGCACCTTGGATGCATAGTCGGAGTGGGAGTTCCCAAACCGGGGGAACATAAGAAGGCTTTCATCGATGGCATCCACATTCGGGGAGTCGTCCTGAAACTTCGCGTATCCATCTGTCTGCTGGTATTTCCCATGCTTGATCTCCTCGGCCGCGAGCCTCTCGAATAGTCTACCTGCTACGCTATATAGGCCAGCCTGTGAATCGTCCACTCTTGCGAAAAGAGTGGGGTTGAAGTATCGTAGAAGCTCTTCCACAGATATGCTCGGGATCACCATGCTCTGTGCATCCTCCGCAGAATGCTCATACTCGTCGTCGTCCCTCAAAATCTGGGCCTTATGAGTATCGTACCAACTTCTTTCCTGAGGGTCAGAGAGCACTTCGTATGCGGCACTCACAAGCGTGAAACGGGCATTTGCACCGGCCACGTCATCCGGATTTTTGTCGGGATGAAGCTGGAGTGCTTTTCTTCTATATGCCTTTTTTAGTTCGATTTCCGTGGCGGTGGCTTCTACGCCTAGAAGCTCGTAGTAGCACGTTTTCATTCGAGGCGGTGGGGCATAGATCTCACGTTATGCTCGGTTTAATATCAAAGAAGTGCGCAGTTTGGGCAAGATTTCAAATTACTAGCGAGGCTCGAGAAATTTCTCAATTAACTTTGAACGAGTGCAAATTCACGTATATACTCTAGATTGGTGCAAGTGATGCATTAGCCCAGTGAACGCATCATCGCCTGTCAGTTCGCATCGCGCGTGCGCACAATATTAACTTCATATATTCGGCCCCAGATCTCACTGCTAGGCCTCGACTAACCTGAAACCAGTCAGTAGTCTTTTTATTTTTTGCTTTTTTGGCAAGAAGTGAAAAGTAGTCGTTTGTATGACTTTTGTCGGAGTAGAAGGGGATAATTGTGGTTCAGGTGGTTCAGGTGGGTCAGGTGGGTCAGGTGGGTCAGGTGGGTCAGGTGGGTCAGGTAGTTCAGGTGGTTCAGGTGGTTCAGGTGATTCAAATAAATCAGTCAATGAATGCCTTACCTGATTGCAGACCCATGCAACATGCACGCTACCACAATGCACATTCATTCTCCTTCAATTACCATCCTTTGGAATGATAGTCGCTCACTTCTTGTACAAATGCCTCTTTATCGTGGCCTGAGAATAAATCCTCGTCGCTAATTACCCGTTCCGGCAATGGTGCTTTCCCTAGCCTGTGGTCTATCATCAACGAATCTTTAAGAGATTCGCTGATCTCGACGGAGGGGGTAAAGTCTTTCACGACCTTCGGTTCAACTCTAACACTCTTGCTTGTGATTGTGCTTTCGCTTCTCGAGGGTTCCATTAGATTCTGCTGTGACATGTGCTCTCCAAACAGTGGAGCCCTTTGCGTGTTTTCCAATTGCTGCAGTGGCATGGATTTGACAGTTTCGCTGGACTTATTCTCGCTGTGTAGCCTGAGCTTTCCTGTGATACTGTGCCCCAACAAAGAGGTGAGGTTAATAGAGCTTTTAGAAAGAAGATTCTTGAATGAGTTCTGACGCTGCGATGACGAATACTTGCTCAAACTGCTTGAAAGTAAAGTATCCGCTCCAGCTGGGGCGCCGTCTTGAACCGGGAAACTTTTCTCGTTTCTCAGGTCAGTAAGTTGCAAACTATCTGCCATGGCCAAGAAGTTCGATAGTCCCACCCTGGACGTCTGTTTTGTGACCAAGTCTCGTTCACTGGAATTCAGAGACTTCCCGTGGGTGAAATCTTCCTCAGCAACGTCGAGAGACAGCGATCTATGAGGAGCCACTCTATGTGTAAAATCACTCGCAGAAGAATACCGCTTCGATAAAAGAATGGATGGTCGTTGCATGCCGCGAGTGTTAGTGTTAGAGTTAGAGCTGGCGTTCGAGTCAACGGTTATAACGCCGGTCGTCGAGGATCTCTTGAATACGGGTTTCGTGGAAGTATCGTCGAAGGTGGCGCTTTTCGTGGATACAGGGGACCGGACCGCACTATGTTTTAACTCGCTTAAGAAAAGACTGGACAAGAGAGACCGGGGTTTGAACGAGGAGGGGGAGCTCTTAATAGTGTCGTCGCCTCCAGGAAGAGAGGGTGTACAACTTTCGCTCGCAGAATTCGGAATGGGTATCCTTTTGTCAAAAGATATAGGCTGTGTTCTGGGAGACTCGGGCCCATGCTCGCTCCCTGAAGAGACTGACATCCACTCACTTTCTGAGTTGTCCATCAGTTTCCTGCTTCTCCCACTTTTGGTGGACCTCGCATCAGTCACATGGTTAGCAACATCGTCATGAAGAGATGATGGCTGATCCTCAAGATCACTTACCTCCGAGATATCTGTAGAGGACAAGCTCGAGGGGATTTGACTGGCGAAGCTCTGGCTTCTTGCTGCTGTGCTTGTGAATAAAGAATCCTTTCTATCTAAATGTATGGGCAGTGTGGATGACTTGGGTTTTAGGGCAGAAGGATCTATCTCTGGCTTCTGTGGTGAAGGAGAGTTGGAAATGAAAAATATATTGCCCTTGCTGCTGGTTCTTCCTCTGGCATTTGCGTCGCCCACGAGACGGGTCGCAGTCGGACTTACGTCATCATGATGTTGAATATTCTTTGTGAATGGGGCAACGCCAGCGGTCAGTTTTGGCGAGAGTTCCAACGAAGTTCTCGCGGGAAAAGTACGAGGTTTGCTGTTGACCGCAGACGTCTGATCTCGCGAGAAGTCGTAGTCGAAGTAGTCGCCTCCGGCCATTTCTTCCTCGGAAATATCGGAGGATTCGTCTCCAGATGATAACTCCAAGTTGACGTGTGCGAGATCGTGTTTTTGCAAGCTCAGTAAGGTATCAGATGCTAACCTAGACAGGTTCAGGAAAAGAGAGGGACGAGTGGGCGGCATCTGTGTGCATGCGATTTGGTGGTTTTGGATGAGTGGGTAATCGTGAATATTTAAATGCGATAAGTTAAAGACCTTTTGCGAACTGTTGAAAATCCTCTCACTAATCAATCTCCATGATCTGTTGCAGAGGCGTTGGGTGTGAAGTTTTGCGTTTCTTGTGGATCTCCAAACAGTGAGAAGAGAGTCGAAATCGCCGTCGTGTGGATCTTTGGTTTGTGCTGAGTGTGACTTGGGCGTAGATACCAACGAGGCCATGTAGTCACAGCATCAATGGCCAGGATGGACAGGGCTTCAGAGGTCAAAAAAACAGTGACAAACAAACAGTGACAAATATAAACAAGTATGTGTTGGTCTGTTTTCTTCTCTGTGTATGAATTTTGGTCGAGAATGTGATCCCTTTTTATCCAACCAAACGGAACTGGTAAAGGCTGGCCCTTCTTGATGCAGTCTTGAAAGAAAATCTAATTCACCTGACGGGTGGAGGTGGATCAAACTTGCGTGGGCGAGCACGAGAGTTGGGATGGAGGCGCAAAACAAAGGCCACGCGAGGAAAACAACACCTGGAAAGCAACTAAACAAATGAAAACGCAAATGACACGCGGGAAAAGTGGGCTGCCTTCAAACAAAAAAGCTTTCTCTCTCTATGAACAAAATGGAGGAAAAAATCCAGAAGTATCTAATCACTACAAGCCTCGTTTGCAGACAAAACGGTAGCTATGCGGGGTGCAATTCGACTCAGGTGGTGCTAAGAAACTGCGCAGTATAAGGGCAGCCTGTGCATGAACAATGACTCGAGGCGGCGGATTCCGGAAGCATGACTGGGCGGTTGCGAATGTCACGCTTCAATTTCGGGCTATGTGCAGGTTTGATTATTGTTGCAATTGTGCTCAAGGTGCAAAAGAAACGAGAACAAGGGAGGAATGTGTGTACTTTTTGACGCCAGTAGATGAGAGATTTAGAAACTTCTTTTCTTTTAGTTTGTGAGGGGAAGGTTCGAATTGGCAGTGTTGGTTTCTTTTGGAGCAACTAAGATCTTCAACTCCAAGTAAGGGTGTTTTCCATATGAGTCGAATGTTACACCCTTCTCATACTCAGTGAAGCGACACTTAAGTTCTGGGACGCGGGGGGCATCTTATTTTGAGACTGCAGCACTGGTTTTCGAATAGTTGATTTCATTTTCTCACGAGACTTCCGAAGCTACTTTCATCAGCCTTGATCTAATTTTGGGGGAAGATTTAAAGGGATTTCTTGGATATTTGTCTGGCCCATGGTGAACTTGCCCTGAGACTGTGAGCTGCAGCATTCTGTCGCGGCCACGGCCAAGAGAATAGTTAAACTAGCAGAAGTTGCACGTGGTATGTATGCAATAAAGTGAGCTATTTTACAAAATACTCTTACCGATGCCCTGATCAGTCGAAAAATTTAGAATTCATACAAACTATTAGTTTTCTCGAGCATTTTCGGAAAATTGCTGTGCAGCTCAGCACATGCACATAAGGAGGCGGGACGACACTAGAACACGTTCGCAAATGCCTGCCGTTTAAGAGGGCTCAGTATTGACACATCCGTGTGATTTGTTTCACACCAGCTTTGCTTTATATAGCTTTCTTGTACTGGCGAAACAAGTGAATTCATTCCACCAAATTTCACCTCGAAATTGGACATGTGTATTTGAGCTCAACATTTCACTTGTGATCCAGCTTACAATCTAGGGGCTCACAGTTTTCTCATCTTGAAAGTAACAAGTGCCAATATGATCCTCTGAAACTTAAAAAAAATTCAGAAGCAAAGCGGAGCCTTTACTCAACCCTCATTCGCGTCCTCCACCTGGTAACCTGATTGCATTGAGCCTGGAAGATAATTCAGGAGTAGTTTTGTCTACAATTATTGTCACCGGCGACCAAAAGAAAGACGTGAAACCTCCATGCGAAAGGTTTCAGACTAAATTAAAACACAAACTTCTTCTTTAAAAGGGCCTCAAAATAGGGAACGTCATCGGGAATGCACGCTTTCTTCAATCTCACAGGGCCCAAAAAGAATGCCATGTTCGCGCGCGATATCTCGGCAGCAAGCAAATAAAAGATATGTGTGAGCTGCTCCCATCATTCCTGAAGATACAGATGCCCATTTCAACCCGCACAAGAACAATAAAGCAAATTAAGCTATCTTACAGAAAAGAAACCATTCGCTTCGACAACCGCAACCTGCGTGTATGCGCCACATCGAAAAGTGAAGAAGCAAGCTCGCTGGTTGGAGTGCATGTGCTCGCAACCGTAGCAATTCCAGGACCCACCGGTGTGGCGAGACGCTGTGCGTTCCGGCATATAATGGCCTCAGATCGTTACGGAAACGCACGACCCAAAAATTTTTCACTCCTCTTGTCGGCAAGGCACACTTCCGAAGATGGAGAAGATGCAATTTAGTCCTTTCAAGATCAAGGGCGCCTTTGCAAATATTCGTTGGCCCTTGTTATCTCCTTATTGATTTGTCCTATCGGCTTGCAGCTTTCCGAACGATGCCGCGGGCCGGGCCGGGAAAGTCTCGACTACCCCAGGATTTCACGTTTGCTGCGAAGTCAGACATAGAAGTAGCAAGCAGGACAACGCACCTAATCCGGAGGCCCCTCGAAACTTGTTTGCTATATGTGATTCTCGGAGCGGTGGCATAAATACGTCTTGTTCGCTGCAGTCCCCTGATCTCTCTTTTTTGCTTTCTTTCTTTTTCTGCAACACTTCTAACTCAAGAACAATCTTGCCTCTCTCGTGCAATTGTCTTCTGTTGAAACTATTCCCATAGACTCTCTGCACTAATTAATTCATCATGTCCAAGAAATTGCTTTTGGGAGTTGCCGCCGTCGGTGGCGGTGTCTACCTCTACGACCAGAACGTCCTGCCAATTTTGCCTAGAGACAACAAGGGACATGCCCTTGGCATCAACGGTCCTCCAAAGGAGATCAAGGAGGACCTCCGTAAGATTGGCGAGGACACCAAGGAATTGGGCTGTCACATCAAAAAGTCCATGAAGGGCTCTGTCGCTGACATCCGCCACAAGACCGACGATGCTGTTTCCAACATCAAGGACAGCGAGATGTACAACAAGTGGTCTCAGAAATTGGACAGCTACCAGAAGGACGTTCAAATCCAACTCGAAAACATCGAGGACAAGCCTTTGCCCAACAGATTGGCCGCCAAGTACATCAGATTCATCAACTCTCTTGCCCAGACCGAGGAGGAGAAGTTGAAGGAATTGGCCTCCTCCACGTCTGCTAGACAGCAGGAAATCAAGAAGGGCTTGATGAAGGAGCAACAGTCCTGGTCCTCCTGGTGGTCTGGTAAGAAGAACGAGGCCGAGTACAAGAAGGACGAGTTGGTCTCCAACGCTCAAAACGAGAAGAAGTCATGGATGAACTGGGGCCAATGCAAGGCTGACGAGGCCAAGAAGGCCGCCAACAACGCCGCGGACGATGCTGAGGCTAAACTTCAAAAGGAGAAGAAGTCTTGGATGAACTGGGGCTCTTCAAAGGCCGATGAGGCCGAGAAGGCCGCTAAGGACACCAAAAACGACTTGGAGGCCAAGAAAAACGAATGGGTCAGCTGGGGTTCTTCCAAGGCTGATGAAGCTGAGAAGGCCGCCAAGGATACTAAGAAGGAGTGGTCCTCTTGGGGATCTTCCAAGGCTGACGAAGCCGAAAAAACCGCTAAGGACGCCCAAAAGGATTTGGAATCCAAGAAGAACGAATGGGTCAGCTGGGGATCTTCTAAGGCCGATGAGGCTGAAAAGGCCGCCAAGGACGCTCAGAAGGACTTGGAGTCCAAGAAGAACGAGTGGGTCAACTGGGGCTCTGCTAAGGCTGACGAGGCTCAGAAGGCTGCTAAGGATGGTCACAAGGAGTTGAAGTCTGCCATCAACGAGGGCTCGCAGCAATTCAACGAGAACTACGAGTACGCCAAGAAGAAGGCCTCTGAGGAGTACGAGGCTGCCAAAAAGAACTTGGACAACTGGACCAAGCAGGCCAAGGATAAGGTGGAGGGTGTTTGGAGCAAGGCCGATGAGGAGCATTTGAAGAAGGCCGGAGAGGACTTCAAGAGTGCGTTCTCCAACTTGAAGAAGTTCGGTGAGGACTTGACCAAGTAGGTTCAAACCATCAAACAGTGCATATACCAACAATACGTTAAATTATTATTGAAGCTCGTTTAGAGAAGGTGGATTGGGTACATCAAAATTAGAAAGATCGCAGAAGGCGTTGGTCCAATAAGTATAATAACAAAGCGTCATAATATTATTTGGGTACTAACCAATTCATCTAGTGGCAATACGTATAGAAACATATAAATTGATTATATTATTACCTAAATCAATAACTTTAATAGGAATATCAATTTTTAATCCTTTTATTAAGTTCTGTTGATTCATCTAAAATCAATTCATTGGTCGGCCCCGCATTATTGAAAATCGCTCGCACTTGTGTATCACGATTCGTCATGAAAATCATACTCACTAAAGGCCCGTTTCTGGATCTGAGATTGATCACACAATGAGCCTACTTCGCCGTGTCTCTCCTCTCCCGAAAATCTACCATGTGAATAAAGAACTTTTCGATGCTTCCGCCATCGGGAAGATTCCCACCCACCAATTATTAACCAAGCTAGGATTAGTCCACCATCCAAAACCAGGCCTAGTACATTGGCTACCGATGGGCATGTCGATCCTAAGCAAACTCCAGGATCTCGTTCACTCAGAAATGGCTCTTGCTGGCTCAGAACAGGTGCGGCTCTCTGCATTATCACATGCTTCTCTCTGGCAGCAATCTGGCCGTTGGAAAGGTACAGAGCTTTTCAAGTTGAAAGATTCCACCCAGACAGAGTACTGCCTTGCACCCACATGCGAAGAAGAAATCACCATGTTGGCCAAAGGCCAGGTCCAGTCGTACAAAAACTTCCCGCTTCTGTTTTATCAGATCAACACGAAATTCAGGGACGAAAAGCGGCCCAGAAGCGGGTTGCTCAGAGGGAAAGAATTCATCATGAAAGACGCGTATACTTTCGACTGCACTCCCGAACAGGCGATGGAGTCGTACAATACAATGGTTGAAGCATATTTCAGAGTATTTAGCCAACTCAAAGTACCTTTTGTGATGGCAGAGGCCGACTCTGGTGAGATCGGCGGTTCGCTTTCTCACGAATTCCACTACACTCATTGTTCTGGCGAGGATACGTTGTTCACGTGTTCTTCGTGCGGCGAATCGCTGAATATTGAAAGAACACTTTCATATCCGGCCAAGGAGGAACACCACTCTGAGGTCTCTGTCACGTATTATACTACAACTGATAAGAACACGCTCATATGTGCGTATTATCCAAAGTCCAGACAACATGTGCCGACATTTCTCAAGGACGAAATGCCCGATATCGATCTTTCCGGAGACCTAAGCCAGGAACAAGTTCTCAATCTTTTCCGGGACGAGGACTCGTTGATATCCAAGAAAATCGTACGGGTCATGGACCTGCGCCTCAACTCTCGCTCGAACTTCCCCGATTTCCCCATCAACTTCATAAACAGGTCGCTCATCACAACTCTCACGGATATACCTATCGTGGCAGCCGAGGAAGGCGAGATCTGCCATAAATGTGAAGAGGGGCCCCTTACATCACAGAGGGCCATCGAGGTGGGCCATACATTCTACCTTGGTGACAAGTACACTGAGACATTCGATTTCACGGTGGAACATCCTCTTCCCACCGGAAAACTCCAAAAGAACAACGTACTCATGGGCTGCTACGGAATTGGAATCAGCCGGATCATCGCGGCAATCGCCGAAATAAATAGAGACGACCAAGGGCTCCGCTGGCCGGCTTGTATTGCGCCTTGGCAAGCGACCGTGATCTCCAATCTGACAGACGAGGCGATTTTGGAAAACGTTATTGGCCAACTATCAGACAACAAGGTTGATAGTCGTATCGATGACAGAGAAAAGGTGAGAATGGGCAAGAAAATCAAGGACTCGCACATGTTCGGAATTCCTTTGGTCCTTATTGTGGGTCGGCAATACCCCAAAATAGAGATTGAGCTCAGAGGCGTTTTGAAGAATTGTGAGAAACTTGAAGACTTAGTGGGCGAAGAAAACTGGGAAATTGTCACAGAAAATGGCTCTGCTTCACTGAAGCTCTTGGTAGATGTGAGTGAAGTGGGCAAAGCCGTGAACAAGATACTCGCACACATGTAAATACTTATACTTGCCGCCTACAATACGATATTTTCGATTGATGTGTGTTGCTATTAATGTACAGACCTAAGAAGTGAACTTGCCGGTGATCTTGGCGATCACGTGCATCACGATCACGGAGAAAATGAAACCAACGGCCAAGATCAAGACAACCAAAGGGTCGACTCTCAAGCCTTGGGCCTCGTCGGTGAACAACTTCAACATGGTGGCAGAAGAGCCACCGGCACCGGCAGCTCTGGTGGACAAGGGCATCTGATCAGCCTCCTTGGCCTTCTTGTCGGCGACATTTCTTCTTTTGGCTGCGCTTCTCAAGCCACCTGGGGCAACAGCTGAGGACTGTGAAGTTAGTATAAATGCTTGAAGAATGGTGAGATGTCGTTAAAGATTACGTGACTAGAACAGTAGATTTGAAACGACAAGAGAGACATTCAACGTCTGGATTCAGGCTCGAGTATTGAAAAGTTTCCACTCTCTGGGCTCTTAAGTGCATCGGAGATGTAGGTGAACCAGCGCTAGTAGCAAACGGCCTTCAATACAAATCATGGCTGAAAATTTTGATATTTGGGAAAGCTCCGCTAGAGTTTTTCAAACAGCAAAGCTGCTGCTTGCAGAACATACCATGATTGATTCGTAGTTTATTGCTGGAAGTTAAGTACACGTATGGACTTTTCGACGAGCGGTTGGCGCGCCCGCCGAGATGTGCGCGTCACGTGACATGTGCACGGTGCTGGTGACTTCAGACTTTTGTCTCGTTTGAGCACACAGATAAATTAGAAAGAAGGCATAGGCTATATGATTGACAGCTAGTCCAGGAGGATAAACGAGGAGCCAAAGGATGGGGGGAAACCTGGATATTGTGCTCTTTTGGCCTTTTTTTTTCTAATTTTAAAATCGGGAGTCTCTGGATCCATGCGTGTAAAATAAATTGAAAATAATGTACGTCCGACATTTCATGACCTCGCCTGTGCGGTAAGATCGACGTTTCCGGGGCCTAATCAATACGCCGGCATTCGGTGAGCGGACATGAACATGCAATTTCTTTTGTTACATAGAACTCACGCATGAGTCACCTTCTAATCCTCGAAATCGTGTTCTCATGACTCACCAAAAATATTTCATATTTTTTACATATTTTTTTCGGATTCCACAGGGTCGGTGGGCCCGCTTGTCTTATGGTCCTATATTAAAGGGTGCGAAATGAAATTCGGTCAAGACCAGGTTTCCAGCCCCGTTCCCCAGTCTCATTCTCATAGGCTCATTTCACCCGAGTGAATCTCTCATTTTCTCGTGGATTTCAATCTAAAAAGAAAAAGAATTTTTTTTAGATGATTTTAGATGAATTCCTGGCGCAACGCTGTCTTAAACTATCCAGAGTGTATTACAATGTATGCCCGGGTGTGTCCAAAACGCGGTACCACCTACCTAATTTGTTCATCGACATTGAAGCCCCCAACGAGTCCATGCTTTTTTCTAAAATCTCAAAAGAGTTTCTGTAAGTCTCAAAATCAAAATGAACTTCAACCTCATCTTTGGAATTTTATCTGGCCCGAATTTGGCCTTAAATTCAACTCTGGTCTGTATTGTCTGTATGACCCCGGGCCCCAACTTCTCCCCCACCAAAACGCATGCGCGGCCCCAATCTCAAGGCGCGGTGTTTTTTCTGCTGTGACTTTCTCACTTTAAGCTAGGCCCATTCTCCAAATAGGTGATCTTCTCTCGAGACACGAGATTATTTTTTGCAATTCCCACAACTCGTTTGCATTCACGAGGACGATCTATTGGCTTGACGAACTCCCGTATTCCTGCGAGACGCTTCTTACTGGGTTCTCGCTCTAGTTGTGTCGCATTTCGGCCCTTTCCGACCCTATAACTCACCACTACTCGAGACGGAAACCGGAACTACGAAACACTCCGGATCCAACGCACAAACCTGGAGAAAAGTTACATTCCTCTTCACAATTCGAGGATAATCTTTTTTAATACATAACGTCGCGTTTTTAGCTCCCTTCTGGATTAGTTTGTCTCCAGGCCAACACCTAGCACTGGTACAAATCAGTTCTCAGCATTGATACAAAATTACCATATAAGTGCATCAAAAAACCGCCCTGGTCGTCAACCACAGAGCAAATCCAGTAATTCACATCACATCGACCACAATGGAGTTGCCTCACTTATCGTCGACGCCTTCGCAGTTGGACTCCATGATCCAGCGCAGACAGTCACTTTCGTCCTTGTCCTCTACCTCAGGGTACGATTCTTCCACGTACAACCCCACTTCTTCGCCCATTCCGGGCGCGGCTTCAACGCAGCCCATGGCGCACATGAGGACCTCCGCTGGACCGAACCGAATGTATGCCGAGTCACTGGATGAACACCTGGTGCCGGGAATGAGCGGGGAAAATGGACAATCCCTTGCGACCGACGTGGGGCCGTGGGTCGAGCAGCAGAAACAGCAGCAGTCACTCAATGTCGGGTCCTTGGATCTCGGCAAAAAAGAGGGGCCGATGAAGTTGGGCGGAAGCACGAGGAACGGCCACGGACTAAATGCAAACCGTGCTCCTTCAACAACAGGTGAATCCACCCATGCTGCGGATATCGACGACGACGATGATGAAGGAGGAGAAAGTGATATTACAAATAACGACGACGACTTGATCCCCACCGCCATTGTCATCAAAAACATCCCCTTTGCCATCAAAAAAGAGCAGTTGTTGGATGTGATGACCAAGCTCAGTTTACCTTTGCCCTATGCGTTCAACTACCACTTTGACAATGGCGTTTTCCGTGGCTTGGCCTTTGCCAACTTCGCCTCGACGGACGAAACGTCGCTGGTGGTGAACCAATTAAACGGGCGCGAGATTGGCGGAAGAAAGTTGCGCGTCGAGTACAAGAAAATGTTACCCTTGCAAGAAAGAGAGAGAATCGAAAGAGAGAAACGGGAAAAGCGGGGCCAGTTGGAGGAGCAACACCGATCCGGGTCCACTGCTTCCTTAGCACTGCTTCTCTCTGTTACTTCCACCACTGCTGCCACGAAAAATTTAAGTGTTAATGGTCAGACTTATCCATCGCAGACAGAGAGGTTCTTTGCACAATTCCCCTCTGTTGTCAATAGCCTCCCCACCCCGCCCCCGGAGCTAAACCTCAACGACCCCGAAGTGCTAGAGTTGTACTCGCAGTTGCTCACCTATCGTGATGATAACTCCAAGCTCATTTTCGAGTTGGCGTTTCCACCCACGTTGAACATGAGCCAGCGCAAGGTTCTTTCTTTAGTATGCTCTTTCTTGAACTTGTTGGAGCTTTTTGATAATGGGTTCATCATTATTCGGAGAGATCCCGGCCAGCAAAGCACGCAACAACGCCAGCAGCAGACTGCCACTTATAACACCCATCTCCAACCGCAGCAATCTTCTTCTGGCACGTCTTCTAGTGCTCCCTCTCAGATCATTTCTACGCAGATGTCATCTACAATGCAAAATTCAGGGGTTCAGGGGGGCCAGGAGACCATGAGCGGGTTATCGCTGCACTCTTCTTCGATGATGAACTTGAGCCAGATGCAGGGTCTTCTTTATCCAAGCAACTTGGTGGGTACTTCTATGCACCAGCCTGAATTGTTGAGGTCGCAGTCGCAGTCTGCTTTACCTTTGGCCCGGTCCAGGCAACAGGCATCGACTCCAGTGCAGACCCTGCATCCACACCAACATCATCAGAGTCAGGGTCAGGGTCAGGGTCAGGGCCAGAATCAGTACTCGCAATACCAGCACCCTGGACCACAGCAACAGAAGGGCTCATCGCAAAACAAGTACCATAACTATGGCGCATTCGGAGCCAATGCCGCGGCTCCTTCGTCACAGCAGCAGGGCCAATTGAGTACACCCACCTCGTCCAGTGCTGCTGCGTTATTGAGGACTTCGAACAACCGCTCGTTTGTGGATGTGAGGTCCACACCTCCCATGGGCCAAACGTACCAGGGAAATTCCGCCACAGGGTCACCCACCCCTCTGCACCATGCGAGTCTTTACCAGCAACCCAACCAGTATTACATGGGCGGCCAAAATGCACAATTGAGTCAGCCTGGCACTCCGCATCAGAGTGCCGATTTGTCCAACAGGTTTGCACCCTTTGGCCAACAAACGCACTCTTCAAGCAGTATTCCCACTTTGCTGAGTGAAGCAACAAACGGCGAGTATCAATTGAGTGATCCTTTGAATTCCAAGTTCAACAACCTGAACTTGAATGGTGGGTACAAGCAGCAGAAAGGCAACGGGATCTGGGGCCCCAGGAAGTGAGCAAATGCATCGGCTCACCAACGATACGAGACAAAAGATGAAGGATGAAATTTTAATGTAGGCCTGCCGTTCAGACGGGCGACTACTCATGAAATTACGATATTGGATGTGGAGATGTGAAGGGGATAATTAATGATCGACGTACGAGCCGCAAGACGGAAGGAAGAATGTTCATGACGCAATCACGACGAATACGAAGGCCTGGTGTTGAATAATGCTAGGCAAAATTTGACGAATTAAAATAAAATATACTCTTACTGTTTAGTTTCTGTAGGATTCTGCATGAAGAATAACTGCAATCACGACGAATACGAAGGCCTGATATTGATGAATGCCTTTTTTCTTTTTTTAGATCCATTAGCTATAGGGGATCTCAACAGTTACCTTCTAAGCCCAAACACTGTAGAGCTGTAAACGTTCTTGCCCATTTCAAGGTCACATTCAATGATTCACCTACCATGATTTGGACCTGACCTCATCTATATATTGAGATTGACTTTGTTGACTACCCAAAGAGTGAATCGCTTTCCATGCTTTAGTAATCTGTCTAGGCAGTGAAACTGGTAGAAGTTCATCCAAAGAATACTTACGCCGCCTTCTAGAATATACTTTTCGGACGGTCTTAACAAGCCATTTCAACATTTTCAAGTTCTCAAATGAGGTGTCAGTTTGTGCCAACATCTCTCGAAGATTCATAGTAGTCAAGTTCCTATCTCTTGCCGCCAGAAGGATGGATCGCTTTCCACGATTCCGTAATCTTCGTAGACAGTAAAACTGTAAGAAGTTCACTCGAGGCAAATTTTGAAGAATTGAAAATGAATCATGACTTCTATTTTTTGTGGGATTTCGCAGGAAATGTTCACAATGACAACGAATTCGAAGGGCAATTTTTATAAATGCTAGTCAAAAATTTGACGTGTAAAACATAATCATTTTTTATATTCTAGTCTTGTTTTCAGTAAGATTCTCAAAACAAAAAAATCACGGAGGAAACTGCAATCTCAATGAACACGACGGACTGGGTATTGATCAATACTGGACTGAGTATGAGGTTTTACGTAAAACCGTACAGTTTTTGGGCTCAAAAGACAAATTTCGAGCTCTTCTTTGAGCAGTGGATCTATAAACAAAGAATATAAAAAAAACTGGGCAATATTTACCCGGATTATATGGTATAACCACACTTTTCATTTTTTGCAAGATTCTGCATGGAGAACAATTGCAACATTGAGATAACAGGTGGCCTGTCCACTAAAAATGTGCGGGCCCCAACTCCGGGCGGGTCTAAAAAAAACCGGCGCATCTAAGAGATCATCTAAAAGAGATGGTGGTTTGAGTCGATTTCACCACGATAAATTAAAGCAATGTTTCATTATTTCTTCGAAAAGATCATCTCCAAATCAACAAAAGAATCAAGAACTCAAAAAATAGCCTAAAAGTATTCAAAAACATTTTTAAACTAGGTTTTTCACACTTGTCTCTTCTCAATTTTTGTCAAACTCACCGTGTGTTTTTCTGCCACGGGGGCTGGGCCTGGAGTGGGAGCGAGGCATTGAAAACTGGGGCGGGCGCGTGGCGTGTCCTCGGGCGAGAATGCCCGCGCTTTCTTCACGTGACTGAAAAGCTTCCTTCAGCACCAAAAAAAGAGGAAAAAAACGGGAAAACGACCCCACCGACAAAATACAAGGAAAGACCTCTTTGACTGCACGCCTGTTCTGGACCCCGAATTTCCCGAGCCACACGTCCCCGTCCTGAACTTTGCCCCCACGCATTTTCAGACCCCCACGAGGCCTTTAGCTCCAGCACGACCCGGATTTGTTCGCCCCATCGCACGAACACACACAAACCCACGGATTCTCTGGAAAACAGACCGATACTCACAGCACGCAGCGATATTTTGTTTGTGCATCGTTTGCAGTCAGCATTGACCTTTTTCCCTGGTTTGATTTCTATTTGTTAAGGCCATTCGCCAACGTTGGGTCATTTTTTTCACCACAACACTAGCCACAAGACGCGGCCAACCTCACCACTAGAATCTGATCTTTAAAGGCAGTCATCCACTCGAATCCACACGTACATTCACACGGAACACCATGGGACAAATTCTTTCGCAGCCAGAGACAGAAAAGCACTCGGAGGCAGCCTCCGATAAGCGCTTGGCCTACGGGTTGTCGTGCATGCAAGGCTGGAGAATCAACATGGAAGACGCCCATGCCACCATCTTGAACGTCAACGAGGACGACGAGACCTTGGACCAGGTCGCCTTCTTCGGTGTCTACGATGGCCACGGAGGCGAGAAGTCCGCCATCTTCACCGGCTTGAGGTTGCACGACTTGGTTTGTGCCACGGAAGCGTTCAAGAAGAAAGACTACGTCAACGCCTTGAAGGAAGGCTTCTTGCTGTGTGACCAGGCCATTCTACAGGACTTCGAGACCCGCAACGACGATAGTGGATGTGCGGCGACGTCGGCCATCATCACTCCTAGCCAAGTGATTTGTGCAAACGCTGGAGACTCACGCACGGTGATGTCCATCAACGGCTTTGCCAAGGCGTTATCTTACGACCATAAACCTTTACACGAGGGAGAAAAGGCGCGTATCACCGCTGGTGGTGGATACGTCGACGTGGGCCGGGTCAACGGCAACTTGGCGTTGTCCCGAGGCATTGGCGACTTCATGTTCAAGAAGAACGCCGACTTGCCTGCCGAGGAGCAGATCGTCACGTGCTACCCCGACGTGCTCATGCACAACATAGACTTCGCCAAGGACGAGTTTGTCATCTTGGCGTGCGACGGGATCTGGGACTGCTTGTCGTCGCAGAACTGCGTGGAGTGTGTCAGGAGAGGAATCTACGAGAGAAAGCCGTTCACGCAGATCTGTGAGGAGATCATGGAGTTGTGCTGCGCGCCCACCTCCGACGGGTCCGGCATCGGCTGCGACAACATGTCCATTCTCATTGTGGCGTTGTTGGACCACGAGAACAACGAGACCCTAGACCAATGGTACGACAAGATCATCAAGAAGGTCGACTTGCACAAGGAACAGATGGACGCCATCAAGGGCAAGGAGGACGACGCCAACGCATACCTCAGTGTGGAGTACGGCCCGATCTCGCCGGAGTACAACGACTTGTACAAGGAGATTTTCGGCGAGTACTACTCCATCGGACAGCAGGGCAACGGCGGCGAGCGCGCCAAGAGCGGCAACGGATACTCGATGTTCGGCAACATGGCGTCGCGAAATGGCGCCGCGAACGACGACGACACCGACGAGGACGCGGGCTCACGTGACAAGGACGCCGCCGAAAACGACCTCGAGACCGGCGCCATCTCGTTGCAGAAGTTGTTATCCAGCAACGTGATCACCAACGAAAACGGCGTCATCTACTTGGACACGTCGTCGGCGCAGTCGTTGTTGGCGTCGTTCGGCATGAGTGCCAACGGCCCCGAGGACGGCGACGAGCAGCACAACGAGAACGAGAACGAACTCGACAGCGAAGACGACTCCGTGCATCAGAAACATATCGAGGAAGTGGAAGAGGAGGAGGAGGGGCAGGACGACGACTCCGAGGCTACGTCATAAACTGTGTGGAGGGGAACCCCACCACCGGCAGCAACTATTGTTTTATTTAATGATGATTATGATATGACCGCGCAGCTCACCTGCGTGCTAATGAACGCCTTCAATATATTGAAACAGTTTATGATAAATTCCCACGCACGTTTCGTTTTTTTTCTTTATTCTTTTATCTCTATTCTTTTATCTTTTTCCTTTTTCCTTTCCTTTTCTTCTCTTACTTTCACTTTCACTCTCACTCTCATTGTTAACTATGTAGAACCACCGCGTAATTCTGCCCCATATTACAGTGCTCCAATTCACGCTTTCTCGTTCAGACGTTCCCAACACCTATTTTTTTTTCTGTTGGTGTTTCCTGTATGCAGTCCAGAAATGACGCGTAAGCGGAATCTGAAAATCAGCACTGTTTCGGCTCCCTAACCATTCTTTGTGAGGTTGTCAATTCCACTAGAGGCGTTTTTGTTTCTTCTATAGAGCACGGACTCTTGCTCTCATAAGCATCTTACTTCTGTTGATAGTGGGCACTTAATCGGTCGAGAAGCGTCGGATCACTGCATAAAGACACGGCTTCAACGACTACCAAACGACCTAGATCAATAGGACAAACAAAGACAAACTGGAAGAACACACGTGACCCAAACAAAACTGTTCTGTGCATCAAACACGCTGTTCTGCTCCGGGCGACGCTCAAAACACATAATTTCACGAAAAATGGGCAGAATCCGCGACGATATCAGCATCACCAACAACAAGATCTACGAGAATATGCCGGAGGGCAGGCTCCGACATAGCAGGAAAGGCGAGTCTGCAAATCTAGTCTCCGGTTCTTCTGTCATCCCTCCTGTGCTGAATGGCGCCTCAAATGTCATAGAAACGCCCATTCCCACCACGATGCCTACTGCATTGAAGGTGCAACCCAAAAAACCAGTAAGTGCCAGTCCAATCGCACCGGGCGTGCCCCAAAAGAGGAAAGGCCGGCCCCGGTTGTTTCTGGCGCAGGTCGTGGACCGCACAGACGGGAAATTCGTGGTGTGGATCAAGTTCAACGTCCGCAACAAGTTGGCTAGACGGTACTTCAAGCTCACCACCCTTGCCCCACCCACTCCGGTCGAAAGTTTGTCGAGACTACGACCGCCACAGGCCCGGACCAAGGTGGCGAACTTCCACGACGACGAGGAACCGAGAAGTGCCCGAAAACGCGGGCCCAGACATCCTCTGCGTCTTGCAAGAGAATCGTCAAACGGCAAGGCTCAAAACAAGGCTTCTCATCATGCAAGCAAGGCCGAGGTGCTCAAACGGTATAAGATGATGGTCGCCAATAGCAAGGCCCGTGAGGCTGCGGTGGAGAGGCTTCTGGAGAGCCTCGAGAAGGATCTCCCGTATCATGGCGTGCTTCCTTTTCCCGACTGTATCATAAACCACACCGACCCCACCAGTGCAGATCGTGAAAAATTCAAAGAACTCGCAGCACTAGCCGCGGGAAAACATGCGGATTTGCAAACAAAAATGTTATTTGGGCCCGTCACAGAGGAGTCGGCGGTGGCTACGCCAATCCCACAAGGAGCATCGCATTACTACCTGCGAAGCCAGATCGAGAAGCTCCAGTTCAGAGAGTACTTGATCGACACGTGGTACTCGGCGCCGTACCCCGAGGAGTATGCGAAGAACAAGGTGTTGTATATATGCGAGTTCTGCTTAAAGTATATGAGCTCTCCTCAGGCATATCTCAGGCACCAGATGAAAAGCTGCAACTCGTTCAAAAACCACCCTCCCGGAATCGAAATCTACCGGGACCCCGACGCCCGGATTGCGTTCTGGGAAGTCGACGGGCGCAAGAATATCGAGTATTGCCAGAGCTTGTGCTTGTTGGCTAAACTCTTCTTGAACTCCAAGACGTTGTACTACGATGTGGAGCCTTTTGTGTTTTATATCTTGACCGAAATCGACGAGCAGGACTCGTCGATCTACCATTTCGTGGGGTACTTTTCCAAAGAAAAGCTCAACAACTCCGACTACAATGTCTCATGCATTTTGACTTTACCCATCTATCAGCGCAAAGGATACGGAAGCCTCATGATCGACTTCAGCTACATGCTCTCCAGAAGGGAATTCAAATACGGCACTCCCGAAAAACCATTGAGTGACTTGGGCCTCGTCAGTTACAGAAACTACTGGAAGGTTGCCATGGCCCAGACATTGCGAAACTTGTATGACCAGTTTTGGCGCGATAGTGCCAAGCTGGCCCCTTTGACCCTTGACATCCTTGCACAGATCACCGGGATGAAGCCTTCGGATGTCGTATTCGCTCTCGAACAACTTGAGGCACTAGTGGTCAACAAAGAGACGGGCAAGTACGCGATAGTGATCAACCTCGACCTGCTTGATGCTGTGATCAGCAAGTGGGAGCTGCGCAACTACGTGACGCTCAAGCCGGATCTCTTGCTTTGGAAACCGTTGATCTATGGTCCCTCGGGAGGTATCAATTCCGCTCCTCCCTTGGCACTTATTCCGCAAGCAGGTTCCGAGGTGCCAGTGGTCAGTAACAGTATCTCGATGATCACGGAGTTCTTGAAGGACGATATTGGGAATCCACATACCTTTGAGGAAGAAGCCTACAAATCAATAGAGACTGCTTTTGAAAACGAGACGGCAGATTCGGAGCGAACGCCTTTCGATCCTTCAAACTACAATATGTGCCATCCTGATTTTGAGGTCGCAACTCAGGAGAAGGAAACCCCACCAGTTGATCATGTCAAGCTAGCCGGCTCCGATGATGAGAATGAAATGGGACTTGACGATGAAGATGTCGGCAACGAGTCTTTGGAATCAGGGTACGAGGAATTCCTTGATGCTGAAACCGAAGACCGAGAAGCTGTGAGAAAAAGGCGTAAAATCGCGCGAATTGAGACCTTCATCTTGGATGATGAGGAGGAGGCGGACTTTTATGACGGCGAGAGCGAAACAGAAAGAGCCGACTCCGAAGACGACGGAGAGGAAGGTGAAGAAGATGATGACGACGACGACGATGGAGAGGAAGGTGAAGAGGATGAAGAAGATGAAGATGAAGATAGGGAAGAGGATGAAAACGGGAATGGGAATGAACAGGAAAATGAAGACGACGGCGTTGAAGTTGGAGACGGACAAGGCAAGAAAAAATCACACAGAATCATTGACAATGAAACTTTAAACGTTCCACAAGAGGACGAGGTCGTGGAAAAGGTTGTTTCGGTGAAAAAGCGACCTGTCATATCAGAGGCTCTACCCAGGAAAACAAGATCTCAGCGGCAAGAGAAAGTTCCTTCGGTTGTTGTTAAAAGAATGACCAGAAGTAGAAGGCTGTAGCCGCGCTGTATTCTATTAAATATCGAAAAGTTTACAAGAATTTGTGTATATGATATCGATGAAGTCCCTGATGTCGCTTTCTTCCTCCAAACCATTGAGCTTTGCCATGATCTCGGCAACTTGGCCGATGAAAACGGGCTCGTTTCTTGATTTGATCAATGGATAAGCAAATTCTCCGATATCCAACGAGGGAGAGTATGCACTGTTTTCAGCCAAATCCTTGGCCAGGGAGTTGTTCCTGAGCTTTTCCGCTGCTAAGGTTTTGTGTTTGTTGAAATTCTCCTTTTTGATGCTGGGAAAGGGCAAATAAGGATCCAATTTGATGGTACCTTGCGAAGTCTGGCCATTTTTCGATTTCTTTGTACCGTTCCCCTCCACTGGTGTGATCTCGGAATCAGCAGAGATTTCCGGGTAATACAAGTTTGGATAAGGCGTGATCAATGGGTGACCCGCGTGGCTCTTTCTGATTTCACACCATGGAGCGTCTGTCTCGAGTAAGAGTTTATCGACGGGAATGAGTTTTGCCACATCGAGGTTTTCCTGGGTTTTGAGCGAGCAGCCGTTCACCCCGATGTAGAATCCAAGGCCAAGCATTTTGTCAAGCTCTTCCTTGGTTCCAGTAAAAGAATGCACAACACCGTTTCCCACCTCGATCGAGCCATCTTCAATAAAAGGCTGGATGATTTCGGCAAAGTCGTCGTATGCAGCACGCACATGGAGAAAGAGAGGCAACTTCAACTCCTTGATGGATCTGTACACCTCGAGTTGCTTGGTGAACATTTCTTTTTGTTGCGCCTGGGTGGAGTGGAACAAGCGGTCATAATCGAGCCCGATTTCTCCAAAGGATTTCACCATGCCTTGGGCAAACCCTTCAGATGCGATTTGCCTGAGCTCGTTTAATTTCTCGTCTGCGTTGGGCAAAAGCAGCTCCTGTTTTACCCCACCGTAAAATTCCTCTGCCACAGAGCATGGATGCACTCCTACGGTGGAAGACAAGTGTGGCTGGTGGGATACCCCAAGATCCAAGTGAGACCGACTCTCCTCTATGGTGGACGCAGTGACAAGCATGCGTTGCACATTGAAGAGCTTGGCACGTGATATCACCTGGTTTACATCAGGAGCGTGTTTTGCAGTGTCCGAGCCGTGGTAACGGCCCTGGAACATGCTGTCGGAGAAATTCACTCCAATGTCAAAGTAGCGGGGTTTCCAAGTAGACATGGCGCGGCGAAGCATGCAACTATAAGAGCGAAAGTCCCTTTTCTAGGTGAGAGAAATGGAGAAGAATGGAATAAAGAAGTGGGATAGCAAGTTGTTCTACTTAGAGAAGAGAAGGGCCGATTCTTGACTCTATGCACGTGTATCTGAGATCTAACTAAGAAGCTAGGATCGAAGCATATGCTCATAAAGTGCGCATCCAAATACAGCCGAAAGCGTAGAATATCGGCATCTTTTCCAGAAGCCGACCCAAAGAGCGTAAAAGATGGTATATAAAAGAAAAAAGAAATTCAAATTGTGAAGAGTTTTGTGACTTCAGATTTCGATCTCATGGTTGATAATGGTAGAACGAATCCAGGGACCCATTCGAATCAGGCGTATTTTCTAAGCACCGCTTGATGTCTACCAAGGCCAGAAGTAGCAAAATATTTAGCATCTTACCTGGTTTGTTTTCGGGATGACTTCTATCTTTCCAATAAATTATTTAATAGAAGAAGACAAAAATAAATAAAACCTCACATTTTTTCTGTACTTTCTGTTTTTCTAGCATTCAGGCCCCCATGAATCAATACGTCATGCGCAGGATCTTCTTAAGTTCTTCGCACCTTACTCCACACAAAACAGCATTGTCTAGCACCTCTTCAATTCAGTTTAGTTGACAACTTTTACAGTACATAGCGATATATCATGACCGATCTAGATGCACATTTGCAGGCCCAGGAGAGCGAGGTTGCACGTGATCAGGAAATCGCCCGCGTGCTTAATTGCCCAGAACAAGACTACTTTGCCATCTTGCAGATCAACCCGCTTTCAGACCAAACTCCTCTAGCCATCTCGCTCCGAAAAGCATACAAAAAGAAATCTTTACAAATCCATCCCGATAAGGTGAAGAATAAGGATGCTCCGCGGGCATTTGATCTACTAAAAAAGGCGAATCTAGTCCTCTCCACAGAACCTCCTAGCAAGACTGATAGTTTAGGAAGTTCCGGAAATACCGAGGAAGATAAGCAGTTAAGGCTGCAGGAAGTAGCAAGACACACGCAAAAAGAGAATCTCATCCTGATATATAAGCAGGTCGCTGATGGGCTCGGTGCTGCTGTTGTAGATGACTTTCAACACGACACAAACCAAGCCATTCGTCAAAAAGTCCTGATTGTTTTGGGACAGTACGAGATAGACCAGGCAGTTGAGAAAGATTTCATGCGGCGGCAAGAATTGAGAAAACAATCCGACATCAAGAGTGCATCAAAAGAACGAGAACTCAAAAAATCGTGGGAAAGTCGCTGGGAAAAGGATCGTGACAACAGGGTCAAACTGTGGCGAACGTTCTCCACAAAGGTAAAGAAGCCCCAAAAGAAGAAAAAGCTTCTAGCCTAAATACTAGTGTACAATAAATTATCGTTCTTGAATGTATTCATTTTTATGTGAAGTGAGTCGACGTATAAATACGCTACGTATATCTACTGGCTAATCATTCAGTCATACTATGCAGCGGCTCGCTTACTTGGATTCAGCAGCCAATTTCTCAGCCTTGGCGACGGCATCTTCGATACCACCCACCATGTAGAAGGCGTTCTCTGGCAAGTGGTCGTACTTACCCTCCAACACCTCCTTGAAAGATCTAACAGTGTCCTCCAATCTCACCAATCTACCCTCGATACCGGTGAAAACCTCAGCGACGGCGAATGGCTGGGACAAGAACTTCTGGATCTTTCTGGCTCTCTCGACAGTCAACTTGTCGGCCTCGGACAACTCATCCATACCCAAAATGGCAATGATATCCTGCAAAGACTTGTAAGCTTGTAAGGTTTGTTGAACGTTGGTGGCAACGTCGTAGTGCTCTTGGCCGACAACGGTGGCGTCCAACAATCTAGAGTTGGAGTCCAATGGGTCGACAGCTGGGTAGATACCCAACTCAGAGATACCTCTGGACAACACAGTGGTGGCGTCCAAGTGAGCGAAGGTGGTGGCTGGAGCAGGGTCAGTCAAGTCATCAGCTGGGACGTAGACGGCCTGGACAGAGGTGACGGAACCCTTCTTGGTGGTGGTAATTCTTTCTTGCAAAGCACCCATATCGGTGGCCAAGGTTGGCTGGTAACCGACGGCGGATGGAATACGACCCAACAAAGCAGACACTTCAGAACCGGCTTGAGTGAATCTGAAAATGTTGTCAACGAACAACAAGACATCTTGACCCTCCTCATCTCTGAAGTACTCGGCAATAGTCAAACCAGTCAAGGCAACTCTAGCTCTGGCTCCTGGAGGCTCGTTCATTTGACCGAAGACCAAGGCGACCTTGGAGTCACCCTCGAAGTTGATGACACCGGTCTCCTGCATTTCACGGTACAAATCGTTACCCTCTCTGGTTCTCTCACCGACACCGGTGAAAACGGAGAAACCACCGTGGGCCTTGGCAATGTTGTTAATCAACTCCTGGATGAAAACGGTCTTACCGACACCGGCACCACCGAACAAACCAATCTTACCACCTCTGGCGTAAGGGGCCAACAAGTCGACAACCTTGATACCAGTCTCCAAAACCTCAGCGGAGGTGGATTGCTGGACAAACGAAGGTGGGTCGGTGTGAATTGGGTTTCTCTTCTTGGTGTTGATAGGACCTCTCTCGTCAATTGGCTCACCAACAACGTTAATGATACGACCCAAAGTCTCACGACCAACTGGGACGGAGATAGGAGCACCAGTGTCCTGGACAGCGGCACCTCTAACCAAACCCTCGGTACCATCCATAGCAATGGTTCTGACGGTGTTCTCACCCAAGTGCTGGGCGACCTCCAAAACCAAAGATTGCTCACCGTTCTTCAAGGTCAAGGCGTTGAAAATGGCTGGCAAGTTACCTTCCTCGAATTGGACATCGACGACGGCACCAATAACAGCTCTGTAATTGTTAGTATACTTGTGTGGGAGGCATTTGATATAGGAGTTCGAGAATGGGATCGCTAGCATTGATTGGCATGTGTGCTAAAACATCGGTGATCCTTCAAGCGTGGAAGTTCAGGAGGATCGCTCCTCGGATCACTCTGAAAGCCTCTTCAATGGCGGAAAAGTAGCTTTGATGGATAATTGTGCTCTATGCATAGAAAATGGATGGGATGGGCCGGTGTTCTCATGGTGGAAAATGGGGCGTGGGCGGCGAATCAGCTTGTATGGAAACATGAGGAACGATCATAGGCCAGCGATTCTCAATTCGAGTTCCAAAAAACTCAATTTTCTCTCCCGAGTCGATTGGATCCAGCGCCGGCAAAGTTCTCACCTGGCCGTGTCGGAATCATGAATCTCCTTGGGTGAAAAAAAGATCCGATCATGGTACATACCTAACCTTACCGTTGGCGACGGCAGCGGTGGCCAAGCTTCTGTTGAACAAGACATTGCGCTTGGCAGCGGTGAAGGCACCGCGGGAGGCAGTGTTAAACAATCTTGGAAGAACCATCGTTTGTTTGATGATGTTTCACTGTTGACTATAAGAAAAAAAGTGCGAGAGCCCACGACGAGAATTATATGGTTTTCGCTGGTGTCCCCGTTCGCGAGGCCCCATGCCGGTCGGCGGAAGGCCCACGGACTCAGCTGACCAATGAACGCGCAAG
Organism: Metschnikowia baotianmanensis; assembly: GCA_030565705.1. Lineage (NCBI taxonomy): Eukaryota > Fungi > Ascomycota > Pichiomycetes > Serinales > Metschnikowiaceae > Metschnikowia > Metschnikowia baotianmanensis. The sequence goes on from JAJMCI010000031.1 coordinate 33,960, forward strand.
CTCGCCTGTCCGGTGCGAACACCGATTTCATTGGGCGAACAGGGGTTACCCGCACCAAATATGAGTGTGCTCTTGTGCGTGCCTTACTATAGCGAGCACGGAAAATTGGGACAACTGACTCAGATCGAAAATACTCCGGGAATGAATATGTTTAATGAACACACTTGGGAACAATTTTTCGGAGAATTGTGGAGTATTCAATTGAGGAGTTCCTTTTTTTTTCGTTTGTTGTCGCGTCCCTCATTACTCGACTTATTTTGCTTCGTAGCATCTCCACTCATATGAAATGGTTTGTCTTTGTGAGTGGTTTATGTTCCTCAACCAACGTAAGTTACCTCGTGTTTTAATTAAGTTTGGCAACGGTAGAATTCAAGACTGTGATAGTCATTGAGCCACAAAAGTGCTCTTTCAGTACCCCCACAGCTGTACTCTTAATGGAAAGTGTATGCTGGATATTGACGGCAGAATTTCGGTTAGACAGTCCATTTGGCCGAAGCTGTCCTAGGAACCATGGGGAAGCATTCACCTGGAGAATTAGAATTGGTAGGTGAGTGATATGATCACAGTCAATGGTCCTTTAAAACTATCCACAACCACAGTTTATCAGTTATCATCCAACCATTGAAGTTGTTGATTGGCGGCTAAATTGTCGCCATATTCTCCTCATTCCAGTTCTCTCACACGTGCAAGATATAGGAGGTTTAGCAGAAGAGGTGGTCTCCTTTCGTATTGGCAACCTTCGCTCGTTTCTCTAATAAGGAGCCTTCAACTTAATTTTCTAATAAGGCACAAAAAAGAACAAGGCGCCATTGGACCCGCTCATTTAATCCTCTACGGGCACTCGTTTTCGCAGCCATCAAAAGAGTGCGCATTTTTCTGTGGTTGCGAAAACAAATGATATTCGGCAAGTACATTGCTCTTTCAACATACCGATCCTCATTCCGGAATCTATTAGCCTCCTTATTTTTTGAAACGTATACCCAGCTTACAATGCACGTGACTACTTTTTAATGGCCCCATGCGATATTGATTAGAAGTAAAACTCATAGCTCACCCTAATCACCCAACCATTCTATGAAACTTTTCCTTTGCCTCCTTCAACACTGAGAGCATGTCATCGAAATCCTCCTTGAACAGGATGAAAGACTCTTTTGGTACCTTCTCACCATTTTTTCCACACATGTTACCAGTACAATCCAAGCACAATTTGACAGTATCAAGCTGATTAAGCAGGTGGAGAAGAGAATTGTACTGAACCTTTTTCATTTGACTCATTCTACCCACAGTGCCCCTCTCGGGCTCTGTGGATATCGATTCAGGCACATACTTTTTAGCCTCCAGCCTCCTCAAGTTTCTCCTCTTTGTTTTCTGGGCCTCGGCATCCTTCCCATCCTCTTCCTCCTTTATCTTCCTCTTCGTTTGGCGAATGAGCTCCGCGAATTGATCACTCGAAGTGGGCTTCTCGCCCTCCTCGCTTTCCTGTAACGTTTCCAAAGCTTCTGCAGATGGAGACAGGGCAATTTGCTCCGCACTTCCGGTTATGGGTCTCTCGCTACTGTGGTCCAAGTAAGGGGACGCCTCAGGGGTCAAAAGCTTGTTGACTGTAAGGGCGGTGGAGCTTCTTTTCAGTCTGCCTTTGTGCCACTTTCCAAAACGGTGATTTCTGTTGTCGATGCTACAGTACTGGTAGGATATCGAGACGCGGCAGATATCACACAAGTTGTCGTCATCCTCGTTCAAGTGAAGAGGTTTTTTATCTTCTGAGCTCTTTGGTGTCAACAATGACGATTGTGCGAAACCATCGGAACCCTTCGCCTTCGATGTCTCCATAACTCTTTTCAACCTGTCGCCTTCCAAATCTCTCACGAGACTCATTTGCCGATGTGTGTAGCTCTCGAAGTTCCTGATACACTTGCCAATAATTTCAGAGCGATGAGTCCAGGTTTCCAGCGGATCTCTCAAAAAACTTCGGAGTATGTTTTCCATAAGTTTGTAATGGTCAAAAACATTTTCTTTTCTGATCAACTTATAGTCTTGTATGGACCTATCTCCGAAATCTAGCCATGAGTCCATCGTGAAGTTCACAGCCTCATTGAAGTTGAAGCCGCTGTTAAAGCCCGCATGGTAGACTCGGGGGAATGTAACAACAAATTCGTTGGGGTTTTGGTCTGCGTAGACACATGGAATCCCGATCTGGGCGAGTTTTGCTGGGGAAATAAGTGTGACCAATTGATGAAGCAAGTCCGGCTGTCTTTGAAACAAGTCCGGTGCCAATGACCTTAGATGTGTTTCAAATTGATCCGCATAGGCGCTGGGGATTCCGTACCACTTCTTGGTATTTCCAAAGTGGCAGTAATTGGCCGAAAGAGTATAGTGATCCTCCACGTGCCAGCAGAATGTGGATAGGAGAGAGCCCACGTAGATCCAGGGTACAGTCATCCCGGAAATCTCCGTGTCGATGTGGTTAAGGAGCGAGCCTTTTGCGAAAGGAAGTTGTGTGAGGTTCCACGGATGTTTCGCGTAAATCTCGTGGAGTGTTTTGGCGGCAGAATCGTTGGTTGAGTTGATTTGGCTGAGATACGCGGGGCTGGAGAATTCTGTAGTCGGAAACCCCGTGATTTCTCCTGGTTTCAGCTTATGAATATCCGCGCCGTATTTGACCTTGATCTTGGAGTCCTGCTCCTCCACTAGACTCCAGAATATCTTCTCGATCTCGTCCAAACTTAAGCGCTCCCCTGGGTTCCCAAAACCCGCGGAAAACCTATTTTCAAAGGCAAAGCACTCTTCATAAAACTGCTGCACGGAATAGCTGAACTCGCGGTTTTCCTCAAATCCATATTCGCCTGTTCCGATCAAGCATTTCTCACAATACCACGACCCTTCGGGGACCTCAGTTAATTGTGGTACGAGACATCTCATATGATACTGGTCGTCGCAGTTGTCGCACAACAAGGTCGTAGTTGGTGAGTTGTTCTTTTTACACACAACACAGCTCTCTTTATCTCCCGGGATGCCCGCAGGAAAGTCGAAATGGTTGCCATTAGATGCAAGAAAATTCGCATAATCAAGGATCTTCCGTTTATACTCTTTCAACCAAAATGTGCTCTGCGAAGAGAAGCCAAACAACGAGTTGATTTTTGCTATCTGTTCCAGGGACATTACTCCCGTGGTGGCGGCCTCGGGGAAGTGCTTATTTAGAGAAACGTACAAATCATAGCAGTGCACACTCTCTGCACGAAACGTGAACCAATCCGATACTGGCGACTTCCTGGTCATTTTGAGATACCTGTTAAGATTATCAACGAAGAATTTCCTGCTTCGGGAAGTGATTCCCAAGTCACTGAGTTTCTGGATTCTCGTGTGGAAAGTGAACGTGGGAGACAACGAGAACGGGGGTCTCCATGGCGAAGGGGGCACGATTTTGAGCAAACCATGTTTTGTTCCGAGCTCCATTACTTTCGGGCTCGACATATACGTAATCGGATCGTCGAACTCTTCAGGACAGGGGTATAAAGTGGGGCACTCCCGAAGAAGAGACTTATCGAACGGCATCGTAGAGAATGGTTGCGATTTTTTTCGATGAGTTTAATTTCCAAAATATTCTTTTGGAAGTCTTATTGATAAAACCGAAAAGCAAATCAAATAGAAGGCCGGTTTGTGTGCACCTGTGGCGGACTTGTGAGATTTCAAGTGCCGGGTGTCAGGCGTAGTTCTGAGCCTTGCAGATTCTGACACGATTCGAAAAACGTCAAAAAAGCAGTAGTGTGCAAACTTTCTTTTATAATTTCTTGTGGTATAATGAGCTCACGTTTGTGTTTTTATGGCTGTACGATTCCTCGGGGCAAACCAGGGGGATTTAGAAGAGAGAGTTGCTTTTCACTGAATTTTGCTTGGTATGGTACATGCAAGTAATTTGGGAGAGCTGTTCCTAAAGAAAGGATTGCGCGGGGCCTGCAAACGGCAGGCAGGCCTAAGGACGCTTTTATCATGCTCACGTGAAATGAACTCGTCACGTTTTCAAGAATATCTACTTGGCGAAATTTCAGATATGTTCAAGTTGGATTCTGAAATCACGCGTATTTAGCAATATGGGGCTTTTTCTACTGAACAATCCACATGGTTTCTGGAGTTCGAGGGATCTGCGCACAAGCCCACACCTTACATAACAATAGAGACAAAGCAGTGTATTGTTTTTTTGGGGATGCATTTAATGAAGGAGAACTATGCAGCAAAATACCTCAAATAAGCCAGTGGCCTGGAAAGTGAAAACCAACCCTGGTGTGTTGTACATTTTTGTGTACATTTTTATGTACGATGAGCAAACTGTCTGACCACGTACTGTATCTGCCCGCAGGAGTTTGAACACCAAGCTCACGACTTTCAACCGGGCAACAGTAAACCCGCGAAGGTTTTGACAACTCAGCCAAAACGAGAAAGGTAATTGTGAGGAGTTTGAGATTCACAGCGTTTCATCTTTTTTTTAAAAAAAAAAAACTTTTATTCTTTCGGTAGATACATCGATTAAACGGGAGCTCAAAGCTACCTTCTTAGCTCGAAAACTGTACAACTAGACATAGTTCTATTCTCTAATCCAACTCGAGGTCAAGTCTGATGAATCACCTTCTATGATTCCGACCTAACCTCAACTTCGTGTCGAAATTGAGTTTGTCAACTACCCCTTTTTTTCTTTTCTTTCTTTTGATAGATTCTACCCAATAGATGTATCGGTTTCCACGCTCTTGTGATTGTCCTAGGTAGCAAAACAGGAAGCAATACACCCGAGGCATTTCACCGCCGTCTTTCAAAATTTACCTTTCGAAAGATTTTTTAAAAAAAAAATTCCAGTGGATTCCCTTATTAAATAGGAGCTCAAAAATTACCTTCTTAGCCCGAAAACTGTACAGCTATACATAAAACCTTTTACCCATCTCGAGGTCACATTTTACGAATCACCTACCATGATATCGACCTGACCTCAACTGACCAATTCAGCTTTTTCAGCAGAATTACAGTGCTTCTATTTGATAGTTTTTTTTTTTTTTTGTTAGATTCATTGATTAGAGGAAAGCTCAGAAGTTAACTTCTAGGCCCGAAAACTATACAGTTATATATAAAACCTCTAACCCATTTCGAGGTCCCATCTCACGAATCACCTAAAATGATTCCGACCTGACCTCACCTATGTGTTGAAATTGATTGTGTCAACTACCCAAAGGAAAAGAGAAACATGAGCATTTGGAAACATTTGAAAACCAAATAAAGAAAGAAAAATATTCTGGAGATTAACTTCTCGAAAATTTGAAGTTATTAATTTGAGAAAGATCCCAGAGGTTTAAGAAAAATACAATTCTTCTCTCGTTAAAGAAGAATCCAGAAAAGTTTGAAAATGACCTATTAAATCAGATCCACGAGCAAATCTCACACCTACATATCAACGTTACATGAAATACTCCACTATTGACAAAACACACATCTTAGTGTACAAAAACAAAAAGAAGCATGTGCCCAACTTCTCGTTCCTTCTTCTCCAAGCTGCGTGCTTCTAAGTTCCCAGCACCTTCCCATGCGACTCCCTTAATGGAAGGTCTCGGCGATGCGGGGTTATCTGCACGATCGAAGCACGGCGATGCCGGCGATAGCTAGCGTAGATAACCGAGCCATAAATAGTGAAATTTTCCCCAGTGGAAAGAAGTTGAACCCGAGTCGTTTTGACATACCAAACTTATATATATATATCTTCTTTATTCACCATGGCTATCACTGACGGATTCACATTGACGGTCATCGGCGCCGGCGTCATGGGCTCTGCCTTCACGTCTGCCATTCTCAACTCTAAGGTGAGCCCATTTCCAGGCAAGATCCATCTCTGTGAAAACAGCGAGGCCAGATGCACCCAATTGAAGCAAATCTACCCCCAGGACTTCGTCGAGGTCCACTGCACCGTCGAGGGCAAAAACAAGGCGGTGGGTTCTGCGGACATCATCATCTTGGGATGCAAGCCTTTCCACTATAAGTCTGTGTACGAGGAGGTCAAAGACTCCTTGAGCCACGAACCTTTGTTGCTCTCTCTCTTGGCCGGCATCACGATCGACCAATTGACCATCTTCACGCCCAACGTGGCCCGGGTCATGACCAATACACCGGCCAGATACGGTGCTGGCATGGCCACTGTGGCCTTTTCTGCGTCGGCCACTCAGGAGCAAAAAGACGTGGTTTTGAAGCTTTCCGACACGCTCGGCACGGCCATGGAGATCCCAGAAAAAAACATGGACGCCGCCACCGCTCTTGTCGGGTCCGGTCCCGCGTTCTGTCTTCTCATGATGGAGGCCTTGTACGACGGAGGTGTGCGTATGGGGCTTCAGCATGACGTCGCCAGAAAGGCCGCTGCCAAGGTCATGGAGGGGACCGCCAAGATGGTCTTGGAGACCGGCGAGCACCCTGCCGTGTTGAAGAGCATGGTGTGCACTCCTGGTGGAACCACCATTGGCGGTTTGTTGAAGATGGAGGACGCTGGCGTGAGAGGCGCTATTTCCAGGGCTGTTGAAGAGGCCGCCGAGATCTCTGCCTCTTTTTCGAAGTAAAGTGTTTAATTAGGGGATGACAATTGTTTGAAATGACGGGGTAGGTGTTGAAGATCGTGCCGTTGCTTGTGAGATAGAGCCACTAGTCTGACGTGTTGCTCTATATATCTATCTATCTATGCGTACATATAAATATATGTATATAAATATATAAATATAGAAATATATTCAATGAGGGAAATGAACAGCTATGATACTTCTCTATGACAGTCACTTTGGAGATGAGAATACTTTTGGGTGTGTACCACTCGGTACATTCCCAGTGCTTGATCCCGGATTATCTGACCCAAATATCACCTTCCGCATTGTAAGTCATGATTCGAAACTAGAACCTACAAGAGGATCCTGAAGCCCACTGTCTTCAAATCCTCAAGCGTCAAAGCTTATGTTCCGAGCTTCTCTTGGTAATCTATACGCTCTAAATATGCTACTCTATATGCAATTCAAGACATGCGAGACTCTCACGAATTCTCACTTCTTGAAGATGTTCATGAACAGACTCATCTGGTCAGGGGATATCTGAATGCCTGCTTCGTCGAACTTCCTCTTCAACGTGCCCGCTAGTTCACGGACGTCCTTGTCTGAGAAAAGACGCATGATCTCCATCATGGACGGAGGCTTCTCTGGGTTCAATCCTTTCGAAATGAGAAGCAGTTGGAACTGTTCCAAGACTTCACGGATCTCCGGATTCTCATTGAGCTTGCTGATTAATTCCCGGACACTGGCCTCGTCATCGCTGGGGCTAATGGAGGCAAAACGAGTGAATACGGCTGTTCTTGCAGGCCTTGCTCTCAAAAGCATGGTGGCCGGGCGTGCCGCGGAAACTGTGAAACGTGCGGCTGGAGAGAGGGATCTCGCAAGGCCAAGAATACGGGAGGCTCTCATGATGTTTTTTTTGCTTGATGATTGGTTGATTTAATAGATTCGGTCGATCTAATAGATTCAGATGATTTAACAGATTGGCAGTCACGCTTTGGCTCAAGACAATACATCCGTACATTTGGAGGTGCGGTGTGCACACAGTCGTTGCCGCCAAACCCAGGGAAATGGGTTATCATACATTCAACTCGGAAGAAACAGTGCCTAGATCTGTGTGACTCAAATGAAGGCATGTGATCATTCATCTGAATAATGGTTCAGCCAGAGTGAGGATACTTTGAATCCTGTTTTACCCCTTACCTAGCATTTGCCCAAATTCTGTAAAATTCCCAGATCCGATCTCTCAAAGCAAATGTCTCGATTATTGAGAGCCAATTTGAATTCCTTTGAGAAAATTCACTGAATGACTTGCACTTTGTGTTACTCAATTATTTGATTGCCATTTCACGTTGATAATAACCGTCTCGACATGCAGAGCAACTTTTTTTCTCGACTGTCACAAGCCACATGACCATAAACATGCAGGACCAGACCCAAGACTATATGCACACCGAATGAACTCACTTCTAGAAGACTGCAAATATCGTTTTCTCCGCTTCAAAAGCTTATACAAAGGTTTGAATGAGTTCACTACGAATTTGTGACTCGAGTTCTAAGTTTTTCACTGGCTCAATTGCAATCCTGCTAATCGTAGTAAGCTAAAAGGTCACCATATCGATTTAGGTTTTCGGAGTGCACATACGACCTTCTTGCACTTTGGTCGACAATACAAATAATAGTTCGCCTCGTCGTGATCAGAAATATTCTTAATACTACCAGATCGGAAACAGAAGCTGACAGTAAATGAAGTTCGATGTGTTTGTTAATTGGTGTGGAGCTTCAAATATAATTACCAGATAAAAATTGTAGTTTCGCCATTATACGTGCTCGAAAGCCTGTAATGCGTCTTGACTGATCATATACACGATCAATTCGATTCATATGCTTGGGCAAAATCTGGGTTTTCACTTCAGCTATTCTATTGCCCAACTTTCTCATCAACTCTTGCAATTCCTCGCCGGTACAAACACGGAGGAGATTCTCTACACGAGAGTCTTTGGTTAAAGAGAATCCTTCTTGATATCATGCTGTTTTATCTCTTGCGATACTTCATAAGCCTAGGGGTGTTTGTTGAGTTAATTCAAGAATATGCGAATAAAGAATAGATTCCTCTTCGATGGGTCCTATGATGACGGAACGTATGAAAACTGATAATTTTGCGGGTGATGCTCTCAATAACATGGAAGCTGGACGTACTGTGGCTACCATCAAGCGTGTACCCGGATAGGAAGACCTCACGAGGCCAAAAACAAAAAGAAGGATCAAATACTCACTTTTTCAGCTCAGGAGGAAATTCTTACGGTAAGCAGATATGGCCCTGACTCATCGTTGTGGGGTATTCAAAAGACACCCGTACACCATGCTATTTTTCACAAGTTTTGCATACAACCAGTCTTGGCGCCAAGCTTGTTAAACTAGGATAATAAGGTTTGATTTCTTAGCCTTCATTTATATCTTAGAGAATGACGATCTAATTATAGCAAGAGTAAATTGTCATATTGGCTTTGACTAAAGCGCTCTTGGCCTTTGTTCCAACAGATAAAAGAAATATGCATAGATCTACAGGACCTCCCTCATGCAGTCCCGGGTCTTGCGTCTTCCACTCAAAAAGGTAGACCATGTTAGACTATATTAGACTATGTGTCATTTCCTGTATACCAGCTCGAAATCCAAATTGAGGTGCGGGGTCCTCATCTCCTCTCCAATCTTTCTGAAAATCCACTATTCATCCAACCAGAATTCAATTGTTATTTATGTGCATACAAATAGCAACTTTTCCCCTCGACTAGTTGACCTCACCAGCCCCACGCATACGCCACCTCAGACCAGTGCACCGGTCCATATGCGCCGGCCTATATGCACCACCAAGACGTCCGCGCGCGGGCAAAAAAATGCCCAGCCTCAACAAACATATCTCTCACTCCAAACTCATCTCTTTTTTTAACTCAAACAAACACCACCAAAAATGTCCCACGAAGGCCAGGAAGAATTGTTGGACTACTCCGACTCCGAGGAAATCGCCGTGCAGCCCTCCACGACGCAGGCCGAGGATGCCAATAACAGCAAGGATGCCGACAAGAAAGGCTCCTATGTCGGCATCCACGCCACTGGTTTCAGAGACTTTCTTTTGAAGCCGGAGTTGTTGAGAGCCATCGGTGACTGTGGTTTTGAGCATCCATCTGAAGGTTCGTATTTTCTTGCGAGCTCGCTGTGCTCTCTTTGAAAAGGGGTGGAAATGGCTGTTGGACCAATCATAGCAACTGAGGAATACTGAGCGGCCATTCAGGCTACAGTTCTCCACTATTCTATGGAATGCTATCCACGATGGTTTTCTCTCTTTTCTTTGTGAGAAACTATCCGATTCCGTGTGCAATATACCAAATTTGCACGTTGAAATCGACGCTTGCTATTCCATGCTCAGCTATTTGGGAATCTGCCTCATCTGGCAAACCTTAGCTTCACTACATGTCTTTCTCATCCTGAGAAGAAAGTAAGAAACCTTTTTTGAATCATTGGAAATCACCAAGCGTCCCAACTGTATCCATTCCCCATCTCAACTCATACTCAACTCATTCTCAACCCATTCCTCCCCTTTTCACACAGTTGGCATTTAAACCCTATCCCACCATTCAACCACTAACACCATCTAGTTCAGCAAGTCTGTATCCCCCAATCCATCTTGGGCACGGACGTCTTGTGCCAGGCCAAGTCCGGTTTGGGTAAGACCGCCGTGTTCGTGTTGTCGACGTTGCAGCAGTTGGACCCAATTCCAGGTGAGATCTCCACGTTGGTGATCTGCCACACCAGAGAATTGGCGTACCAGATCCGCAACGAGTACGCCCGTTTCTCCAAGTACATGCCGGACGTCAAGACCGACGTGTTCTACGGTGGTATCCCCATCGCCAGAGACTTGGAGAAGTTGAAGAACAAGGACACCTGCCCCCACATTGTGGTGGCCACCCCTGGTAGATTGCACGCTCTCGTTGCCGAGAAGGGCATCCGTTTGAACAACATCAAGTCCTTCGTCATCGACGAGTGTGACAAGGTCTTGGAGTCCTTGGACATGAGAAGAGACGTGCAGGACATCTTCAGAAACACGCCTCACCAGAAGCAGGTGATGATGTTCTCGGCCACGTTGTCCCAGGAGATCCGCCCCGTCTGCAAGAAGTTCATGCAGTCGCCTTTGGAGATCTACGTCGACGACGAGGCCAAGTTGACCTTGCACGGATTGCAGCAGTACTACCTCAAGATCGAGGAGAAGGAGAAGAACAAACGGTTGTCTGACTTGTTGGACTCCTTGGAGTTCAACCAGGTCATCATCTTCGTCAAGTCCACCCACAGAGCCAACGAGTTGAGCAAGTTGTTGTGTGCCTGCAACTTCCCTGCCATCGCCGTGCACTCCGGCTTGAAGCAGGAGGAGAGAATCGCCAGATACAAGTCGTTCAAGGAGTTCAACAAGCGTATCTGTGTCTCCACCGATGTGTTCGGCAGAGGTATCGATATCGAGAGAATCAACTTGGCCATCAACTACGACATGCCAAGCGAGGCCGACCAGTACTTGCACAGAGTCGGCAGAGCCGGTAGATTCGGTACCAAGGGATTGGGTGTTTCCTTCGTTTCCTCCCCCGAGGACGAGGAGGTCTTGGCCAAGATCCAATCCAGATTCGATGTCAAGATCGCCGAGTTCCCAGAGGAGGGCGTCGACCCTTCGACTTACATGAACACCTAAACAAGAAGGTAGACTCAAAAGTATGTACGTTTTCTTATGTAAATTTGTATTAAATCTAGACTGAACTAATTTGTTATAAGCTCGAAATGTACAAAGCAACTTCGTAGGTTTTAGGGCATGTACTTTGCACACTCGGAGTTAATGATGGAAAACACCTCGTTGAGACTCTTGCGTGGTACAGGAAACCACTCGTTATGGATGTTGTAGTCTGATTTTGCCGTGGTTTCTTCCTTGTGCCGGAAAATATCTAGGAGCGAGGGCCGTTTTCTCTCTTCTTCAATGGCCTTGTTATGGCACCCTGTACAGTGTATTTCTCCCCTGCCGAACTTCTGTTTGAGAATCAGATGAATCAGTTGTTCGCAGTGAAGAATGTTGCGTGGGACGAAAAAGCCACGCTGCTCTTCGACGTACGTTCGGTACTTTTTCGCCTCTGAGTTGCTTTTCAACGATAGGTTTCCAAACATCTTTGTGAGACTGGATCTTCCCAAATACGGATGGGACCCAGGATAGAGACATTGCAACTCGTGGTTGCATTTTGCTTCCCATTGCAGGATGCGGATTGCGGGCGTTTTCGTGGTCATGCCGACTTTTACCAATAGTTTTTTCAGAGAGCGCATATCCACATCCACCCATTTATCTTGATGCCTTTTGTCCCGTGACAAGTTACGCGTCTGGACCCATCCTCCCTCGGCTCGCTTCGAGAGAAATGACGATAATGTATAGACATAGATGAAACCAGGCTGAATGGCAAGCTCGACTTTGGGCGAGTTTCTGTGTCTCGCAGAGCTTGGAATCGAGCTATAGTCCACTGGCCGCTTTCTAGTTGGTGAACTGGATCCCTGGCTCATTGGCCGATCGAGATTGTTGTACTTGATAGGGCTCAGATGATGATGGCCATGTTTAGAATGTTTAGAAGGCGTTGGCGGCGCAGACTTTCGGCTCGATGTACCGGAGGCCGTCGTATAGTTTTTCGAAGGAACATGCATTGGCGGTTTTGTCTTTTTGGGCGTCGAGGGGAGTGAAGAGTGTTTGTTTGTGGCAGATTTACGGGGACTTTCATTTATCTTAGCATCGTAGAGACGCGCTCCATACCGCGTCGTGGGTACATGGTAATGACAAAACTCACCAGTGCTGATTTTAATTAGGCAGCGGGCTCCCTTTTTAGTTACTCCCATACACTGCCTTGGACACATTTTGGAAGAACTGGGAATAATTAGCGATCGGAATGAAGGTGGTGGGTGAGAATGATTTACACCTGGTGATGGGACTTTTGGATCTGATGGATCTGATGATACGCGTGGATATAACTGCAGGATGTTTACCTCAGCCAGCTATCTCATTGGTGGTGGCTACAACTTACAAGTGCGGACACAATCATCGAAATCACAATGTTCACGATCGATCGGTTTTGAGAACTTGGGAAAAGAAAAAAAAAGAAAAAAAAAGAAAAAAAAAGAAAAAAAAGAAGTCATAATGAAAAACTTTTGCGTCAAGGGCAGAATGGTTCAGTGAACTGGTTGCTTCTTTCGTTTCATACCGCGTCCTTTCACCTTGTCACAGCTATGCACCGCGCAAAACACCACAGCCAAGTTTTCGCAGCCATTTCTGAATATGCTGGTCAGTAGCACATGAAGACAGTATGTTTCTTTTTAATATATATCATAAGTTTTCCTTTTCTTTCTCTCAGCTTTTATAGTACCACTTTCTTCTGCACGAACCGCCGCATGTTTTTGCTGAACGAGCGCTTGTCCGCTTTAGACTCTCACGGTCTACCTATTGCATTTACAGGACTCGGTCCTGCTGCTTTAATGCCATGTTTTTCCGGGGGTTTCTTGCCAGAGACTAGCTTTAGCCCTGGGTGGAGCGACACTTTGAAAGGCTTGGATACATATACCAAAGAAAAAGCTCTCTCTGGAGACTCCAAGTTAAGACCAGGATCACGACAAGAGAGCAGAAGAACTGGCTGGGACTTTCCCTTTGTGAAGTTTCCTTGTAATATTCTTGCCCTCTCTTCCGGACTCTTTTTTGTCAAAAGATTCTGAAAAATTTTCAAACCCTCCCTTTTTTGTGGGAACTACTACTCTGATGTGTCTGATGTAAACAACCAGTGTCTCTTCTAACTTCTCTCCTAGAAATGCTTCCCCCTTAGAGATTAAATTCACTCTTAAGACCCCAGGCACCACCATCCCTGGTATAACAGAGATCAGTGCTGAGACTGCAGATTCTATACTAACTGACATCTCTGAACCAGAATGGAATACCCAGGCCGCGAACTCTCACATAGCCACACATGGGAATGCTGGGGAGACTTGGACTGGAAGGATGCGGATTGACTTTCTCTTGGGAAACGCAAAAGAAACAGTGTCCCAGTTCACCTTCTCGGCTAACTCATATCTGGTCTTGTCCGAGATCGGGGATGTGGATTCCCAGAAATATGTCCCAAGAAGGACACAACCAATGAAATACATCTTGTCTTATGTTCTAAATCTCGTGGAGAATGCTCACCCTAAGGCTAGAATGGCTGATGCTCATAATCCAGATTTCACTGAAGACTGTTTTGAAGAATGTTCTGACGAGCTTTGAGATGGGATCATGTCTCTGACGTTTTACATCAATTTCGGTGCCAAAAAAAATTCTCTTTGTGAATCAATGGAGATTTTTGAATCAAAGATCATTATAAATGATATACATTAACTTTATCTGGTTAAGGACGAGACCAATGCAATGTTCCACCGTACTAATTGGACCATATGTAATACCCATAAAAAATGTGTCTTTCTTTGACGGGAATCCTTGTTTACGGCTACCACGAGGCTCCTGCGGTGAATAGGAAAGCGTTCTCGTTGGAAATTCCGGAACGAAGAGTCAAACCTCAGATGCGTTCTTTAAGAAGAAGTAAAAACAAAGAAGAGAAAAGCGGAGTGTTGAGTGAAGAAGCAAACTAACATCTTAGCTTAGTGCCGTTGTCTGATCATTTCCTAAGAGATTAGCCGCCCGCACACCTCCGAGTAAAGAAGAACTCCAAGGACGGAGGGAAAACATTGAATTTTCTTCTTATAAATACATTGATTGAAGGAATGAAGCAGAAATCACAATAGAAGGGAGAGAAAAATAGAAGCATCGATTAATTCTCGAAAAAGAACTCACATCACCGACTAAGAAATCTGTTGGTTGATCCTGGAATATCTGATAAGACGACCCGCGTCTTCTCACGTGATCATTGTCAACAGAAGCCCTTCACAGTTCGAGTCTTCATGATATCAGAAACACTTTCTTTTTCCCTTTATAAGAAAGCTTGAAGATTCTCTTCATCCAAAATTTGAAATATGATTATCCTCCTTGATCGCGGGAGCACGCAATTTTCACGGTCGACTTATGAGCTGATTTTTTAAGCCTCGCGCGTTTACGCGCCGTACCCCAGACCGATTGTTGATGGTCACGTGCGCTCACGAACCTCCGATAACGTACTAGGAGACCCTACTGAAATTTCCTCGATATAAGATAGTTTATATCGTCTTTGGAAAAATCACATAGTCTCTTTCTCTTCTTCTTTTTCTTGTCACTCTCAAAATCTGTAAAATGTCTCAGCACTTCGACACTCTCCAACTTCACGCGGGCCAAGACGTGGAGAAGCCATATGGCGCCAGAGCCCCACCCATCTATGCCACCACGTCGTATGTTTTTGACGATTCTAAGCACGGGGCCCAGCTTTTTGGCTTGGAGACCCCAGGTTACATCTACTCCCGTATCATGAATCCCACCAACGATGTATTTGAGAAAAGAATGGCGGCTTTGGAAGGCGGAGTGGGTGCCTTGGCTGTCTCCTCTGGACAGGCTGCCCAATTTTTGGCGATTGCCGGGTTGGCTCACCATGGAGACAACATAGTCACGACGTCGTTTTTGTATGGAGGAACTTATAACCAATTTAAGGTCGCGTTCAAGAGATTGGGCATTGAGGCGAGGTTTGTCAATGGAGACGCGCCTGAGGAGTTCGCCAAATTGATCGACTCTAAGACTAAAGCCATCTACATCGAGTCTGTCGGAAACCCAAAGTACAATGTGCCGGACTTCGAGAAAATCGTCAAGGTTGCACATGACAACGGCATTCCTGTTGTGGCAGATAACACTTTCGGTGCTGGAGGATACCTCGTCAACCCTATCAAACATGGTGTGGACATTGTCGTGCACTCTGCCACGAAATGGATCGGCGGCCACGGAACAACCATTGCAGGTGTCATCATCGATTCTGGAAAGTTCCCATGGACCGAGTACCCTGAGAAGTACCCTCAGTTTTCGCAGCCTTCGGAGGGTTATCACGGGTTGGTTTTGAACGAGGCCTTGGGCAACCAGGCGTTCATTGGTCACGTGCGCATTGAGCTTCTTAGAGACTTGGGCCCTTCCTTGAACCCGTTCGGTGCGTTCCTCTTGCTTCAAGGCTTGGAAACGTTGTCCTTGAGAGTCGAGAGACAATCCTACAACGCACAGAAAGTTGCGGAGTACTTGAGCAACTCCCCCTACGTGAGCTGGGTCTCCTATGTGGGGTTGGCCTCGCATGACTCCCATGAGTTGGCGAAGAAATACTTCAACCACAGCGATAAGTATGGAGGGGCTTTATCGTTTGGAGTAAAAGATAAGGAGACGAAATCTGAGGATCCATTCCAGGAGGCTGCTGCGCAGGTGGTCGACAATCTCGAGCTTGCGTCCAACTTGGCCAACGTAGGAGATTCCAAGACTTTGGTGATTGCGCCTTACTACACGACGCACCAGCAATTGGCCGAGCACGAAAAGGCGGCCTCGGGTGTATCCAAAGACTTGATCAGACTTTCAGTCGGCACCGAGCACATCGACGACATTATTGCTGATTTTGAGCAGTCGTTTAAGAAGGTGTACGGTGCATGAGACATGAACATAGGTTGGGTGTGAAAGCCACTATTATGGATAGAAAATTGACATGAAGACAGTAAGTAGAAGCACTGGGTGAAAGGCCATAAAACATGTACTATAAGATTTGTGATCTAAAATAAAAAAGGTCGCTCTCACGAAATCGAGTCGGTGTAGAAATATACAAAGTACAATATACATAGCACGATGGCAGCGAGGAACTCCACGACCAGTAAAGTCGAGCCAAGACCAAGCGTAAAGATTACTCCGTGTTCTCGAAATACCGCATTGAGTTTTCGGAGGTACAACGTCTCTAGTACATAGTTGGCGAAGGTGCAGACCTCACAAAGTAATAAAAGCACGAACATGGGAATATGGACACGAAACCGTTTTTGAAGCACGCCTCGCACGAAAGGAACGATGAATGCTAGGGAAGTGCCCACGAAGAAGGCCGCATGCACCGCGTTGAGAATAAACATGGCTCTTCCCAATTTCATCGAGAGGTCCACCTGGTGAACCACAGCTAGTCTAGCCATATCTAGTGTCTCTGAGGCGGACAACTGTGCATCGTGATACACCGAGTCGAGGTCTCGAATGATGGTTTTGAATGTGGATGCCAAGCTTTTCCCAAAAAGCAGCGGGTTTTCCATCCGTCCCGCTATTCCAACTTGCACACCCATATCGGTGACCAACGCCGTGATCACGTCCATGCCAAAGCCCAGATAACATGAAATCGAGACTGCAGCGGGGTTGTGCCTGCACCAGGACGCCGAATCAAAACTGTAGATGCTGTTCGATACAAAGTCAAGGTCTGGGTCGTAATCTGCTAGAGACACGCCCTGGAGATCGGTGGCAAACTGCGAAATCACCTGGAGCACTTCGTCCACGTAGTAGACCCAGAACCCGTCATCGGATTTGTCAAGGTGCAAGGAAAGGTGGGGAAACCAGAGAGAGGCTCTTGGGAAAAAAGGGATTAGGCAAAGAACAGATGCAAAACACATCGCGGCCCATAGTGCCCAACACGTCCCTATTTTGTGGCTCGTGGGCACATCACGAGTCTCTGTGCTAGTCTTCAAGTCTATTTCATTTTGTTGGAGAGCGGAGGACATGGTCAGGGGTGGATCCTACACAAGGTTGATTGTCTATATATGATGGATATGTTATGGTGTGTATGTTCGAGGCATGAAAAAAATAATGAAGGATGGAATTATGCAAAAGTTTAGTGGAATGAGTTGAGAAGTAAAATGCATACATTTCGCAGCCACATTTGTGCCGCAGTGCGCGAAGTCCATAGAGGGCAAGTGGAAGCCCGAAGGCCAGAACCCAAAAGGAAGAAGCAAAAGGAAAGAAAAAGAAAAAGAGGGGACGGCAAATCACTTTCGCGGATTGTTCAAATTGTTGAGAAAGTGATTGTTATCCAAATACTGCATTTCCGCCTCGTCCAACACGGAGCCACTGTCGTCCAAGGTGGTGCTAATTAGTGGCCCGTCTTGTGGTCTAAGATACTGGTCGACGCGGTCCCCCAGCAAATGTCTTGTTCTGGCCGACGAGGAATTGTTTGTTTCATAAGATAATGTTGCGGCGCGTGAGATGGAAAAGTCGCTTGGCCGGGCAAATGCCTGTGGGTATTGATGATGTGAAAGAGGGTTTGATCCATAGAGTAGGTCACGTGTCTCCTTCTTGTGGAGGAGTAAATGCTCAGGGAGTCTCTGTTGCCGTTGAAGGCCCTTGGAACGGCGCCCGGAGAGATTGCGGGAAAGCTTTTCACCGAGTTTTCGGAGCTCATATTCGCTGTGAATATTGCTGGAGGATTCCTGGGGAATCGTATCACTAAGTCTAGTGTCTGTAGGCGAGGAAGAGCCCTGGATCCCCTTCTCGTCGAAGGGATCGTCCATCAGGTCCAACAGGCTCTCCATGTGATCGAAAAGACGCGAGGACGTCCGGGCAGACGGTTTTGGTCTCTGAGGTTTTCGTGGCTTAGCATTGAATTCTCGCAGAGGACCGGGCCTGGTTCCATTTCCAGGCTGGTATATCGTTTCATCGAGGTCATAGACTTCATCTGGAGGATTCGAGCACCAGAGAGGAACAGTCCATGAAAGCATACCCAAACACGCGGCAACCAAGGCTATCCACAAGAGAGCCATGAAATGACGTTCTGTGGACATGGCGATCCCAAAATCACCGAGGCCGTCTTCGATCTCGTTTGCCATGGCGTTCAAATCGCAAATCACAATCGCCGACGCCGCGATCATGGTGAGTCCCGAGCTGAGAGCAACGAGAGCGGCGAAATTCAACATCACGGTCGACATCGAGGAGAGATCCGGGGCGCCTTTGCGGTTGCCGTAGATGAGCAAGCCTGCGCCTAGCAAGATGATTTGGTGCGCAAGCATGATGCCATAGATGATCCGCATGACCCCGAACCTGTGGGTCCGAGCCTCCACCCTTTTCTGGTAGTCTTGGCTATGTGCGTCCTTGCTCTCATAAGCGTACGCGAGGATAGCTTGGAGACGGTTATTACGAAGAAGGGCCCGGTAGTCGTAGAAGCTGAGATCGTGGTACTCCTCACAGGTGATGGTATAGTTTGTGAAGACGTTCTCGAGGTCGGAGAAGTTGGTGACGTACCCCACCGCACACCAGTCCTTGGGATTGAGGAAGAAATACTGAGGGGCGTTCAGGACCTGGGTCTGCGCGTACTTGGTCAAAAGGGTGATTTCCGAATCCGAGAGCCCCAGATCGATGGGAAGGACACTTTCACTGGCCCCCTTTTTCAAGGCGTTTTCAGTTAACAGCGTTCGTAGCGATTGGTATAGGCCTGTTGCCACGTCGAGATGGCCACAGTTGATGCGTGCGATGCTGAAGCTGGACGAAGTGCTCGATAAGATGAAAGTTGCGATGATCACGCACACGGCTAAGATGGGCGAGATGATCCTTACAAGCAAAAGAAGCCGCTGGGCCGGCGAAAGTCCTGTGAATAGCTTTTGCACAAAATGTAGCACGTTTTTGGTGGCGGCCATGATGCTGGAAGTGTCGGAAGTGCTGGAAATTCGTGATGGGCCTCAGGCAGAAGACGCAATGAGGCAGCGATTGTGGGAGCGGGAATGATGATGCAAGGTGTAACGATAGAAAAGGAATAGGAAGGGCACGGAAAAAGCGTGCATATCCTTGAAGAAGACCAAGGAGAAAAAAAAAAGATGAAAACGGGCACAGAATCACAGAAACGTCTATTTCCACCGTGGATCTGGACTTATATTCAGTCCGGATCGGATAATTCGGCCGGAGGAATCGAGACCACGCCTTCGCCAACTAGCGCGGAACTACAGCTAAGCCCCAAGTAGATATCGGAAGCATGGGCATTATTTTCGCGGCGTTGTGCAGTAGAAAGGGGGAGATACCCCTGAGACTGGTCTTCGCTTTTACATCTGAGCGAAAAACGCTTCAAATGATTTCACTCGGAGGATAATGAGAGAGGCTGCAGTTACGGAGAGTATTTGCCTACATAGGTGTATTCTCTTGTGTGGTTCCGTATAGGTAAGGAGCCATACAGATACGCAGTGAATTGATAACTACGCGCGCAGCGCAGGAGGTGTCGCACGAAGCTTTGGCCAATAATACTTGGCGATCTCTGTTTTTTTTGATGGATAGATGAGAGGAAATGAGTCGTTATGAGAGAATTTTGAAAAAGCTGAATAAAAAGAAATCGAGAAAATTTAGGAAATGAAGAGCGGGTTCTAGTTTAATTTCTTTTGTAGCCTCGTCGTTTAATGCGCCTAACCAGAAGAGAAGATCGAGTCGAGAGTATCAATCTTTGTTATTCTCATCATCTTTTTTTTTTCTTTCTGTTAGTTTCATTGATCAAAGGGGAGCCCAAAAGTTACCTTCTAAGCCCAAAAACTGTACAATTATAAAGAAATACATAAAACCTCTAAACCATTTCGAGGTCCCATCTCACGAATCACCTAAAATGATTCCGACCTTACCTCACCTATTTTTGAGAATCGAGATTGACTTTGTCACTACCCAAAGGATGAATTGCTTATCCTATCAAATATCTCTCATACTTATCTTATAAACCACTCGGTTTTGGTCTAATAGACCCCGAATGCTATCAAAAGAAAAAAGAAAAAAAAAATGACATGAACTTTCGCTAATGAGTTATGAAAAATATGTGCTTGAAAATAACCATTGTTCTGCCAAAAGGGGCTGGACTTGGCTCAGACAATAGGATGTACATCTATCATCAATAGAAGGTTATGACCTTTGTAGCTCCTCGCCTGAAACAAAAGCCCATTTACAAAATTCTCGAGTGAAACTCTTTACTTGAGAATAACAATGTTAGAATAACATTTTGGATATTCAGCTGCAACAAGGAAGTTCTCTCTCTTTGGCATCCTCAAAAAAAACACAGGTTACTTAGAAACCCCGAGAGAAGCAGGAAATAGCTAGATCTTTTCAATGGTGATGCTATCTCGCTACACGGCTGTTGGTCGAAGTATTTATTTGCTTAAGAAAATGAGGCTAAACTGTAATAAAGAAATGAGGCTAAACTGTAGTAAAGAAATAAGGCTAGACTGTAGTCAAGAAATGAGGGTGGGAGAAGTAAAGAAATATGATGGGTAGACTCGCCGAAGCCTTTGGGCCACGAGGCTTTAGAATTCCTCGTCGAACTTGAGTGTCCCGTTTCTTTGAGTGAACTCTTCCCACGATCCAAAATTGCTCACACGAACGTTGTTGTTGGCGTTGTAGTTGAGGCCACCGTCCAGTTTGAAGCCGCTATAGGCCATGTCTTGCTCTGACTCGTCGCTAAACTTACGCTTCGTACCCATCAGCAGCATAGGCAAAGTATGTACGTTCATAGAGGGGGCCGCCCATTCAGAAACATTCAGGCCAGACTGGAAGGTCGACCCATCTGCAGTCAAAGCTGGAGGCTGCGACATGTGTGAAGGAAGGGGCGTTCTGTCGAATTGTGCTCTTGGCTGTGGAACCGCCGACTGTGTTCCAAACTGCGGGTTGTATGAGTACTGTGTGTTTCCGTGATGTCCATCGGCAACGGCCTTACGGATTCTCATTCCGAGGGTCGCTAAAGAGGCCACATAAGGGTTGGAAGTCTGCGGAGTCAATGGCTCGTACATCTGGCGTTTTGCTTGTGGGTTCTCCATGATTGCTGATTAATTCAGGTGATTTTTCGATGGTTTGCTGGCTATATGGTTGCCGTGACTTGAAGTCTGTTCTTACGCGCCGAGGTATAAAAACTAGATGGAAAAGGTTGCTGTATGGAAACAAAAGGATTTGTTCAACTAGATCTATACAAAGTTCTGTAAGTGTAAGAGGTTTTCAATTTTTTTGGTTTCCAAAACAATTTGAGTCTCAGTCTATCTCTAACTCCTAGAATGTACGGATAAGAAAAGGACAAGTACAATTTGGAAAGAACGTGACCGGTGCGGACCGCCAGACCCCCTAATGGGGAAAAAAGAATCCCCGCCGCACCACCAAATGCAGGTAATTAGGGCGCTGTGTGCAGGTCCAAAGTTGTTGCGAACTACACGACGACGATGGAGGAGAGAGACCTTAGGAAATTACTTATTTGGCGAATCATAATTTTTTCTTTAATTACCTTCATATCTTGGTTTTGTTTTCGGAAACTCACTGGAATTTCACAATGTGCTTTCAACCCCTCAAGATCCCAAAATATTCTGGGATACCTTGAGATGCGGGGCATGCTTGGCTTATTTTGCAACTGCTCACACACGCACCATCGATTGATACAATAGGCTTTGACAACCTAATGCATCATGCTGTCAGACCACTGGTAAATAGATCCCAGAATAACAATATATAGATTTTATTCAGAGAAGTTTGTCATCACACTTGAAATCTTGTTTGAGATACTGAATGATAGCTTCGTTGGGATCGCTGCGAGATACGCTGCTCAGTTTATTCCCAGGCCCCAGCTTATGAATCGTTCTGAATCAGTCGAAGACAATTTAGTCTTTTTTTTTGTCTCATGTTAAGAGAAAAGGCTCTTAGTATGGCAAATGTATTCAGCTCTAATTAAGCTACAACTTCAATTAAATGAATCGAGGTGCCTGGCTTGGCTTTGCAGCCACTTGTCCCAACTTAAACGATGCCCGTTTTCAAAGCTTTTGCAAAGCGCAAATACAGATTCAACTTGCCCTTAAAAAAGATCAATATGAATTCTCTAGTCGATCCTGAAAAGAATACTGCATTTATTTATAAAAATATGTATCTCATAATCTGCGTTTAATATTGGTGCAATAATTTGCGACCCTTCAGTGGAGCACACAGGAGCTATTGGTTTTGTGCACAAAGCTGAGACCTATTAAGTAACTTCATAAAACTCCTCCACGAAATTAATTTCAGGACTTCTCTTTCTTTCTCCAATTTCAAATCTCAATCGACATCATTGTAAAAGAGTATACCACTACAAAAACGCAAGACTATTCATACAAGAAACCTGATTCACCATACCAAACTACAGTAGTTAATAGAGATGAATACAATACTTGACCTACAGATTGATACAATGGACTACAGGTACCCCAAATTCACGAGGCCAGAGAAACCCGCCGACTCAAATGTTTGCAATAGCAAGCCCGAGGGAAATTCCGGAGAAAAAGTCGGTCTTTTGTGTTCCCCAAACAATATTGCTCGCAGTTTCCTAGACTCCTGTCCACCTACTTTGGAAGAAATTGCAGCCAAGGCCGCCAAACTGGGTAAGACATCGACAACCCCTGGGAACAATTCGAGGGAACTTGCAGCCAAGAAGCTTGTAGAAATTCCCTCGCAATCCACAAAATTGCTGACGCGTCCGGATACGGCTTCTTTTTCTGCCATAGAAGCTGGCATCATGGCTGAACTAGGATTCTTAGAAGAGACCGCCACCCATGCCATGCCTGAAACTGTATTTTTACCCGGCGCTAGTTTACAAAACCTTCCTACAGATCACGTGGCGCTTAATGCCCGGGTGGCGTCAGAGGCGGGTGCACTTTCAAAACCGGCTGCAAAAAGCACAAAACTGGTCAAAGGAGAAAACGCGGGGCAGGACAGAAACAAGGGCAAGACAAAGGACCCAAGGGTCAAACAAGCCGGCAAATTCGGTTGTTTAAGTCGCACTTTGAAGAAGTTTAAGCAGGTTTTCAAGGGTGGCACATACATAAACCAAGACACTCTCGGAAATGGCGAGGAAGAGTTCGGTAACGTTAGCCAAAACCAAGAGTCTCAGGGCTTGAAAAAGGCCAAGGATTTCCGGCTAGAGGAATGGTTGGAAGGCTTTGTTGCGCCACTTACTTCTGTGATTTCCATGCTGGCCGAGCTGCTTGCCGCTGGCCAGATGGAGTTTGCTAGATCAGAGACACTTTCCTTGAACAGAGTCCACATTTTTGCTTCCAGTACAATTGATGGGAATGCTGAATTTGGTTTAAGAGGAAGACTTGAAAGACTCTTCTTTTTCATGGTGTCCAATGCTAAGTTGTTGTTGTTCAAGGCGGGAACATGGCCGCAAGCGGTTCGGATGGCAGCCAAAAATGGAAATGGCTGGCGCTCTTTCTTATCTAGGAAGCACTTGAAGTATCCTAATGATGAGAGTGAATATCAATCTGGGGATTCAGGACCGATCTATGATGTACAATGCTTTGGGCCTGCCCAATATTACATGGTGGCGGCTAAGCTCAAACGTCCTAAGGATGAAACTGAGAGTGTAACAAGGGATGACAGTGGTGTATTCAAAAGAATCAGCGATCTCCTTCAAGCATCTCCCATACCAGGTGACAATTCAAAATCAGAAATCTTAAACGCAAATGAAGACTCCGTAAGTGGAGAGCATAATGAGAATGAGTTTGCGCTACAGACTCCGAAGATCATGTCCCATGCTTTTGGGTCCGGGATCGAGGTTAGTTTTTTTACTCCAGATGACGACCAAACTGCCCCCG
The DNA here is from genome assembly GCA_030565705.1 of Metschnikowia baotianmanensis. Taxonomy (NCBI): domain Eukaryota; kingdom Fungi; phylum Ascomycota; class Pichiomycetes; order Serinales; family Metschnikowiaceae; genus Metschnikowia; species Metschnikowia baotianmanensis. The sequence continues at coordinate 58,076 of JAJMCI010000031.1, forward strand.
TTACAGTGAAAAGAAACACAGTGACTGGCTCCCAAACCATTATTGTTGAGCAAAATATCTCCACTGCCGCCTGTTCCGAAAGTATTGAAATCACCAGCATCTCGACCAATGAATTGGTTTCATCCGAAAATACTACTTCTAAGGGTATTGCTACGAATGCCCCTGGGTCTCTGAGTTCCTCTCAGCCACAAAGTGTTCCGGAGTTCCAACCTAGAGCGTTCAGACTCACAAGCAAGGACAGCATGGGCAAAATAAAGGATTCGAGGAGAAGATGTATCAGGCAATCCTTAGTGGAAGTGTTTGACGTCGCAAATCTTCGGGAGGTCCAAGAATCTTTTGATACACTTCCTGCAAAAGGTATGCCAGAAAACCGCCCAAGATGTTCATCTGAAGACACCATGATGGTTCCTAGAGGAAACAGCCAGGCGTTTAGCTTTGAAGAACTTGGACCAATTTGCAGTCTGAGAGAGGATAAAAGCGGGTCTACTGACATAAATGGGGTCTGCGATGTTGAAAATGCACTCGCCAGTTCCACGTCTTTAGATAGGTTGGGCTCCTTATCGCATTTTCATGTTGTTGAGTCGAGCCCCACAAATAATGGCAGATCGTTTCGCTTAAGTACGAGCTTTCTCACTGAGAATGGAGCAGGTGTTGAAACTGGAGCAGGTGTTGAAACTGGAGAAAAGATGATCAAGATGAGCGGCACCGAAGTGGAAAATTCAGGGACGGACAAAGGACATACCGAGAACGTCCCGGCACTTTTCCAATCCCTTGGGCTCTTCAATGAGAATGAGAACCTCTACAACCATGATGATTTATACACGAGTGGCTCCTTGACGAGAAACACTCTATCTTTCACGGGAAGAAGTGAACAAGTTCAAAGAGTCTGCTGAGATGAGAATTTATGTGGCATTCAAGAGCTTGTCAAGATCGTTCTTCAATACGATGCCAAAATGAAGATATCAAACACAACAAGAAATACTCAACCTGCGATTCAAATTGTCTGTGTTCGTGAATCATGACGTGTACTGTGGGGTTATTGTGAATCGTGAAAGCCGCACCATCCAACACTATCGGAAAAAAATCGGGCCATCTATCTCTCTACGCAGTCAATGAAAACACAAACCCGGTTTTCAATTTGTCTGCAATAAAAACGAAAGTGATACGAAAGCAAAAAAAAAGAAAGAAAGAAAGAAAGAAAGAAAAATGATGCATGGCACAATATTGTGCACCACACGCCGATAGTGAATGCATTTTCTCTCCGGGCCGTTCTTCGTTTCTCAAACTTTGCTTCTTTTTTTTTTTTTTCACCCACCTTCCATGTCGGTGTGGGTTGCGTGTTTCGAGCGGCGATCGCACCCGACGCCTCCGCGATAGGCGAGCGTGCTCGTATGTTGACGGTATCGCGGAGCCTCTATCGGCAGCCCACCGCGAACAACACCTATAGGCAAGGTAGAGCGATGGTACCCCACCAGGGTGGAAACTATAAATGCGAACGGAATTTCTCGCATTGGATCGCGCTTTCTTCCAATCCACGCATTTCTGACTTCGTCCTCACATTCACCCACGAAGAACAGGAATATCGAAGAGTAAGCCCCCGCGTTTGTGAAACCCATCTACTCCACACATAGACACACCCAGATCACATATCCTATCACAGATTACAGATCGCATATCCTATCACAGTTCACATATCACAGATCCTATCACATCACACCACACCATGACGATTTCCTCCGCGACCGCCAAGCAATACGAGCAGGACTTTTCCGCCCACAACTACCACCCCTTGCCAGTTGTGTTTCAGAAGGCCAAGGGCGCACATGTGTGGGACCCCGAGGGAAAAGAGTACTTGGACTTTTTGTCGGCATATTCGGCCGTCAACCAGGGCCACTGCCACCCCAAGATCATCGAGGCGTTGGTGGAGCAAGCGTCCAAGTTGACGTTGTGTTCCAGAGCGTTCTCGTCGGACGTGTTTGGCGAATACGCGAAATACGTCACGGAGTTCTTCAACTACGAGATGGTGTTGCCCATGAACACCGGTGCCGAGGCCGTGGAGACCGGGTTGAAGTTGGCGAGAAGATGGGGATACATGAAGAAGGGCATCAAGCCGGACGAGGCCATCATTCTCTCTGCCGTCGACAACTTCCACGGCAGAACGCTCGGGGTGATTTCCATGTCGACCGACCCCGACGCCACCACGGACTTTGGGCCCTACTTGAACGGAGTCGGCCCCCAGATTCCCGGCGAGGCCAAGGGCACGTTGTTGAGGTACGGAGTCATTGAGGACGTCGAGAAGGCGTTTGCCAATGCCGGCGACAAGATCGCCGCGTTGTTGTTGGAGCCCATCCAGGGCGAAGCCGGCATCGTGGTGCCCCCCGAGGGCTACTTCACCAGGGTGCAGGAGTTGTGCAAGCAGCACAACGTGTTGTTGATCTGCGACGAGATCCAGACCGGCATTGCCAGAACAGGCAAGATGTTGTGCTACGAGCACTACGAGAACGTCAAGCCCGACATTGTGCTTTTGGGCAAGGCCATTTCTGGCGGCGTGTACCCCGTGTCTGCCGTGTTGTCGTCCAAGGAAATCATGCTGACGTTGTCTCCAGGCTCCCACGGATCCACCTACGGAGGAAACCCTTTGGCCTGTAAAGTCGCCATGGCTGCGTTGCAAGTGGTCAAGGACGAAGGCTTGGTCGAGCGTGCGCAGACCTTGGGCGACTTGTTGCGGTCCAAGTTGGAGGCGTTGAAGGCCGAGTCCAACGGGATCATCTCCGAGGTCAGGGGCAAGGGCTTGTTGTCTGCGATTGTCATTGACGACTCCAAGGCCAACGGCAGAACCGCATGGGATCTCTGTTTGGTGATGAAGGACTACGGCGTGTTGGCCAAGCCCACGCACGACCACATCATCAGATTGGCGCCTCCGATTGTCATTTCCGAGGAGGACTTGTTGAAGGGCGTGGAGGTGATCAAGCAGTCCTTGGCCGACTTGCCCAACGCTCCCCACGCCGCCCACTAGGTTTAAGGAACACGTTGGATGTATATAAATATTAATTAATGATTGAGGGTTCTTTGCTTTAAAAGGGACTGTAGGTTCATGATAGCCATTTCGGTGGATGAGAAATACAAAAAGCACTGGGATCCACTTTCTGCTCTTGGTTTTCTTCTGGTCTTCGTGTCTTTCTGGTCTTCGTGTCTTTCTGCTCTTAGTGTCTTTCTGCTCTTCGTGATAGACAATTGAAACGAGCGAAGTATGGAAGTTGTTCTGACCGATGTAGCTTGTGTACGCTTTTATAAGCAAGATGCATTAAAGTATTGCATTCTTAAACACAAACTCAATACCCAACCTGCAAATTTTCCATATCCTTATTAAAAGTCTCAGTATTACTAATTCCAATGCCGTTGGCAGCAGCAAACAGACTACACGAATCACCAGCAACATCTTTACGATAGCTACCCACCCCAGAACCACACGAATAAGCACTGTTCCAATTAATTGCGCTACAAACACACAAAAAAAATGTGAAATTTGAATACCAGTTTGGACACGTATCCATCGGAAGTGTCACTTTTAATATTATGACTAGATAATATGCGCTGGCAGATCTGAGAGGTGGGGTGTGTATCAATCCTTTATGCATCTTACTCATAAAATCGTACATAGCTTACATCTGTCAGAAAACAGTGACTAGTTGACGTTTTTTTTCACAACACGGCTTATGTGAAGAGAACTAGGTGAAGAGGATTACGTGAAGAGAATTATATGAAGAGGAAAGACCAGGGCTTGGGAAAGCTGGAATCTCTTGATACTCTGCATTATCCAAACTGAAATATGGGTTTTCTAGGAGTAATTGATAAGGGGGCTTTGTTCTTGTAATGCAATGTGTTTCCTGACAAAAACAAGTAGACTTTAGTTCAATACTTCTATATAAGTGTGGTGGATTGTATATACTTGATGCATAATGGATGCAATAATAGATGCAATATTGGATGCAATAATGGATGCAATAATGGATGCCACGATCTTCTAGGCCTCCTCGTCATCGGCATTGCGGCGATTCGAGGTATATCCCAAAGCGGCCAATCTCCTCCTCTTTTCGACCTCGGTCTCGTCAGCGAGGTCCGTGCCTTCCTTCTCCTCGCTCACATAGACCTCTGGAATCGTCTCGTGAGAGGTCTCTTCAATTTCAGATGGCTTGCCTGCAGACACGGCGTCGATGTCGGGTATAATCTTGAAAACAGGGTCGTTTTTCATTTGTTTGTCTTGTGACGCCTTGGAATCCTTATTCTTGATTCCTACCATGGACAAGGCTTTGACCATCAAAGAGCCCGACCTCGATCGGCTCTTTTCGGAAGTGTGTCTGTTGAGTTTGTATCTTCTTATGATTTCACCATCGGCGTTCTCAATGAGAAGAAGGTTGTCAACCTGGTGAGCAAAGTATCTCTTGCCTTCTCCTTTTTTGCTCTTCTTGACAATAGGCGTCCTTCCACTGACAGAACGAGAGAGTCTCTTGGACAAAGACTCGGTTTCCAGGAAATCTTGCGATGCATCTGAAGCAACGGAAAATTCCGACATGTGGCGCCTCAACGAGCCCATTGAATGGAGGCTGGGCTCGTTGGAGGCTACGTGAGCCAACTTGTTCCCATCCTTCTTGTTCTTATCCTTCTTATTCCCCTCATTCTTGTTCCCATTATTCTTATTCCCATCCTTCTCATTCTGATCATCATGTTCCAATTCGCCGGACTCGACGACCTCGCCGTCCTCGTCCTCGACAATGGCCTTATCGCCCTCTTCATAGACAGTGCCATGAATATCATCTCCCGAAATGTCTTGTTTCTTCAGTTCCGTGACCACATTGTCATCTGAAACGTCCAGTTTGATCGACGCCTCCTCGCTTCTATCTGGAGCATTCGAAAGCGACCGTCCAAGCTGGAGAAACTCCGCCTGGGGCCTTTGTCTCTCGATCGTAGGTGCAGGTTCAACACCCCCATTTTTTTGCTTGGCCTTTCTAAGACGCTTTCTTCTCGCACCACCGGCAGGCCGGACTTTGATCCCCGAGGTTTCAATAGTATTGGATTGCAGAAGCGGCTGGCCATGTGCGGAGTTCTCGGTGCTAGGCGAGGCAGAATCGATTCGGTGGAGCGAAAACGAAGTCGACGTTTTCTCGAGCTTCTCCAACCGCGACATCCACGAAGGACCTTGGTCGTTGGTGTTTGTGACAGTGAACGACATGGTAATCGCCATTCTGTTCAATCTCTTGCCAAGCGCAAGGACCGCCACGGAGGATCCATGCACCACGATGGAAACAATGACAATGAAACATACAAGCGGCCAGATCGCAGCAATCAACTGGTAATGTGGGAAGTTTTCCTCGGGGAGTTCGGCTAGCGGCGTTTCCTCGGTAGTGTAGTGGGATTCCAAATCCCCCTTGGCCAAGATGGCTGCAAAGATGGCGCCCACGCCAATAGGGCCAAAGTGGCCACAGAAAAACGCCTCACGCCACGTCTTGATATCCGGAATAAACGGTTTGAGCGCCAAAACGCCGGGGATTCTCCGCAAGAAAATGATCACCACCGCTAACACTACAAGGCGCCACACGTCCAAGCCAAGCGCAGAGTTGTTGAAATCGTTCCACGGCACAATCGCACCAAAGTACACGAAAAACGACAAGTTGAGAATCAAGTCGATGACCGTGGACACGTGCGACTCCTCTGTTTTCTTGGCGAAGTCGCCGTTCCAGCCAAACGCGGTTCCGGCGGCAAACGAGACCAAAAGATCGTCCACACCAAGCATGGACCCGATGCCCGCACAATTGAACGCCAAAAACACGAAAAACGCAAGGAACGACTCGCGGTCAATAAGCGCCTTGTTTTCGGCAAAAGCCACCGCTTTGCGGAGCACGTAGCCGAGAAACACTCCCAAGACTATACCAAACATACATTCCCAAAGGATGGTCAAGGTGAACCAGTCCTTGACGATCTCCTTTGCGTTTCCAGCGTCGACAATGAGGAATAAAGATAAAAAGATGAAGGGGAACGCCATGCCGTCGTTGCACCCCGATTCTGCAGTTAAAAGGTTTCTCAAGTGGCCAGGCACTCTCTCTGCAAACTTACCCTTACCTACAACGGCAGCGGCCAAAACCGGGTCTGTGGCCGTGACACACGCAGAAACCAAAAGAGCCGAAGGGAAATCGAAGTGCGGAATGAGCGCCCAGATGAACAAGCCCACTGTTACCCAGCCGATTGTCATTACAGGCAACAAAAGCATGAACACCGAAACCCAGTGTTTCTTCATGTACTTGCGGGGCAACTCGACGGCAACGGCGACGATCTGGATGCATAACACGATTCTGGAGATCTCCAAGGTCAAATGGTCGCTGTTTCCCCAATCGAGAGGATTGAACCAATTAAGGCAGTGTGGACCGAGAATAAGGCCAGCGAGAGTGGCCACAGTGGCCTCGCCAATGTATAAGCGTTCTTTGACAAAGAGCGAGAAAAGCGAGAAAAGCGTGCTGAATATGCCAATACAGGCATACGCTACGTGAGCCGTTTCTACCTGGAGTTGTTAGTATAAGAGGTGGACGATATGGAAGGGCAGGATGGATAGATAGGCTGAGTGGGGTCGGTCCCGGAGTCTGAAATAATTGCGAATGTGACACTTGGAATTGATGGCTCGAGTCATTTTGTTAAATTTGAAAAATTCTTTGTCCCGGTTGAAGACTGGTGTGATTCTTTGGGGTAGTATATAGTGAGAAGGTCATCACGAGGCATATTCCATAAGACGCAAGCCACAATTCCAGGTATGCGAGGTCTTCTCCTAGAAATCTTTGTATTATTTGCAATGATCGAAAAACAACAAAAAGTCTTTAAAAGGATTTTGTTGACTGGTCTTGGCGTATTGTTTCTTGGCGAATGCTCGGAAAACCCAAACACAGAGGGGCCTCGGGCCATTGGGGAGATATCGGGACTGGCCGTATCTGCGGAAAATACACCGCTAGACCGTATGTGCCTGTATATACAGTGCCGGAAAATAAAGCAAAATATCACATGCCTCTAGCTGGGCCCACATTATTTGCAGGGCATGAACAGTGGTTCGGAAAAGAAAAAGAAGCGCATGTCTGCCAAGAGATAATCCGTCAGATGCCCTCGCGAGCGTGCAAGGCGGCTTTAGTGGAGAAGGACCCTCGCGCATTTCGGGATGCGGTTTCAAGAGATGTGCGGGTCACGTGACTGGGGAGATAAAGAAAGGAGTTTGCAAATGGGCAAAGGGACCGAAAGGGACAGAAAGGGACAGAAAAATATTAATTTTTTGATAGAGTATCAAGAGTAAGGAGCTGGCTGAAAATTTAAGGAGTTGGGTGTCTTTCATATGCTAAAGGTTAAGGATGGTCATGCCTGATTAATACGCAACGCAACAGATAACTGAGGAAGCGACGATTTCTCTAAGTAAAACAGAAGAGTGTCAATTTCAACTCAGCCTCCTTCTTTCTTTGGGGACTTATCTCTACGATCAAAATCTGATTACTGATTTTACTCATTTTTATGCGGATTAAAAAAGCGTGCAAAGCAATCTATCCATTGGGTAGTTTACAATTTCAATTACACACGGAGTGTGTTTTGGTAGAGGTCAGGTCGAAATCGTGGGAGGTGATTCAGTAGATTGGATCTCGCGTTGGAAAGGGGGAATTATGCGTAGCTGTACAAGTTTTGGGCTCAAAAGGTAATATTTGAGCTCCCCTCAATCAATTCATAAATTAAGAGCAAAAAAAATAGAAAATATCCGGAAAAGATGTGGAAGACACAACGGATGTGGGGAAGATGCAAAATAGATGCAGAAATGATTTGAAGAACATGCAGAGAAGACATAGAGAAGATTTAGAGACGATAAAGAGACGATACAGAAGATCTGAGCACAATCTCACAGAAGAGATAAAAGAACAGAAAAATATGTATATATAGGGAAGGTAGTGAAAAGATATAGGAAAGATATAAAAGATAATTCATCTCAACACGAAGTAGAGGCCAGGCCGAAATCGCGAAAGCTGATTTGTTTAATGTGGCCTCGCGTTGGGTTAAACGTTTTATATTATTTGTATAGTTTTTGAGCCAAAAAAGTGATTTTGAGCTCCCCTTTAATCAATGTGTCTACCAAAAAAAAATGAACAATTAAATTTCTTCTGTTTTCTCAAACATCATATGTATTTCTCGTCTTTCTTATTTATGCCTCAAGAATCTGTGCCCCAGGTTTGGGAACGCGCACCAGATTCGAGATCAAGCTCATGTCCATCTTTCAACCTCTAAAACTAAAATCAGCTACAAAACGCAACAACGCGACGTCGAAAAAGCCGTGATTCTTGTATTCTTTCTCGCATTTCTGCCCCCTTGTTTCCCTTCTAAAAGTTCACATTCTGTAACACAATAATACAATCATACAATTGCATCCTCATCCATTCATCACCATGACGCAACCGGAACAACAGAAAGGCATGTGGATCATAGGATACGGGTCTCTCATCTTCAAGCCCCCGCCGTTGGTGTCTTTTTCTGTTTCTGGAACCATCCAGGGATACATCAGACGGTTTTGGCAGTCCTCTTCTGACCATAGAGGCACGCCCGAACTGCCTGGACGAGTGGTCACCTTAATATCACTTGACGATTTGAAGAACAATGAGGTGTTTCATGGGAGCGTGCACACCTACGAAGTTCTGCCAGGTTTAGAGAACTCACAGAAAATAGAAGAAAATAGAATGTTTAGAGAGTCTGCCCTAGATGTGCTGGGTATGGAACCACACGATCTCAAAGTATGGGGCGTGGCGTACTATGTTGAACCTCAAAACGTGGAAGAAGTGAAACAATACCTAGACATCAGGGAACAGGACGGATATACACTCCACACGATCGAGTTTCACGTGCACTCTGTGCCCGAAAAAAATCCACAGGCCCATAGTATAATTTCCGCTCTTCCCAAGGCAGATGATGGCGACTTGTATATCGAGTCACACGTGTACATAGGCACCACCGATAACCAGTCGTTTGTGGGGCCCGAAAGTATAAGAAACACTGCGGAAATCATTAGAACGAGCAGCGGGCCCAGTGGCGATAATTTCTCGTACTTATACAATCTCACTGCGTCTGTGAGGAAATTGCATCTCGATGAGGATTCTGCTGATTCATATTTGGAGGCACTCACACATTTATCCTCGCCTTCGCAAAACGTGAAGGCACTCTAGCATATTCTGAGGGGCCAATGAGTATTTCTGCTCCGGATTTTTTGATCAGCATGGAGTTTCGAGTCAATTGCAGAAATCCAGCATGTGGTGATATTCTTCAAACCCCTGGAGAGGTAAAAAAAAAAAAACAAGTATCGATTCTCTATCTGGATTTGATTTATATCCCTTAAGCATCCGCCTACTTCTTAGTGGACCGTAAAAAATGGCCGCATGGCATGTGTATGTTCAGTGAGGGAGTCAAACCAGTCTCAGCTATACGCGAGTGAAGGAAATGGAAAACCATTTTCTTTTTTTTTCCAGATTTGAGGCTCACGGGGTCAAAACTGCATTACCATTAACAATAATATGTATATAAGTCATAGAAGAGCAAATGTACGGTCTTGTAGGCTGAGAATTAAACAAGTCTGTCATTCGCGTGTATGCACATGTCCATGAAGGGACTCTAAACCAGATTAAGACAAGTTCTGAAGTTACAGCAAAAAATGGTGGTATTATGTCTTCGGCTACGGGCTTGAAGACTATGTTTGGGAAGGAAGCTCATTTCAATTGTACAGAAAGGCTTGGAAAAGTGTTTATAACTATGAGTGAAATATATCTAAATAGTGGAACCCCCAGAGAAGCAGACTCTGTGACTACCAGTATATTTTTTACATCTCGAGCTTGGAACATCATCTCCCTCGTATTTCATATTCTTCCAGCAGAAGGTTTCAAGCATAAATATACATGCCAGTGTATGGCCTACTTGCAGTTTGGAATCTAGTTTTAATTTGATTCTGTCAGGTACCTGGTATCGGTTTGAGACCGATAGCCGTGCCAGTGCATACTGGAGTGTATGCACTACCATTCATATTTCCGTCCGATCAGTATCCTCAGCTTTTGGACGCCCATTGGAAATGTGATCGACCAATTACAGAAGATGCCGTCTGGTAAACTGGTCGATCGCCTTTCAAGATTCCTTGGCGTCCTGTCCGTTCCCTTGGTTTCCTGTCCGTTCCCTTGGTGTCCTGTCCGTACCCTTCGATAAGGACATTCAGCCAATGGTAACCTTTCGTTGTTCCGGTCTGGCCCGGCAGAGTCCGTCGAGACTCGGGGCCAGAAAGAACATAAATAGAGGCCCTTTCCCCCTGGGATCGGGCCAGTTTTAGTTAATCATCAATCACCAATTCATAGCCATGAATACAAAGCCTTTTGACTCAGCCGCTACTATGTTACGCGAGGACTCTTACAGATTCACCCATTATTATTATTAGAAACAAAGACAGAATCTCTATGTGAGGAGATATTGTTCGGCAGAGCATGGTCATCGTTACATCAAGGGGGAACAATAATATCCCTCACTAGACTGGTCAGTTTTTGTGAAAAATCTAAAACTTACTTATTGCCCTTATCTTTCCCTTCTTTTACGACGCTCACTTCAATCTTTGAGAGACTTATCTACGCGAGTGTTTTTAATAAGTGTATTTTTTTTTTTGTTTTTATATATTTTGGTTCTTTTTTTCTGTTTTTATGTTTTCCTTTACTTTTTTTCTTTTTTCTCTTTTTCTACTACAAGTCACATCCCTCACCTATCTAAAGCGACGTGGGACGAAACGGGTAAACACATCCTGCTCCGAAAATGACCGACGAATGCTACCAATGCACTCTTGAGTCAGGCGAATGATCTCAGTGATCTTCTCGCAGGAGTCCTTCAACATATCGATGTTGCCCGCCAAAAGAGCCTGGAATTCCTCGATGTTCAACTCGACAAGCCACTCCGTCATCTGCTTGTACTCGATCATTTGAGTCCACTTGTCGACCTCCTGCGACTCGAAGCCCTGCTGGTTCTCATTGAGGGCATTAAAATGATCGTACTGCTTCAACACCCGCTTACGCATGTCGCAGATGTTGGCGATGGACTCGACAAGTTGGATGATGCTGAAGGCGTATCTGGACTCCAACTGCTCGATCGCATCTTTCAATCTCCAAAACTTCCTCTCCATACGCCCAAGAAGATGTTTGCACACCGAGAGTCTTTCCCGCAAACGGGCGAGCGAACGCTCGTCTTCGGTCTCGTTGAACCACGATCTGATTTGCCCGATTTCCCGGGTAAGCCGCGTAAGTTCGAGGACCAACTCGCTCAGGACTGTCTGCATGAAAAGAGTCTCTCTCGTCAATAACCTGGCCTCGTCTCCGCATGGCAACACCCTGTTCCTGATGATACGCGTGAAGATCTGCCGATAGCTGTCGATCACCCGAACAAGCACATGTGCCAGCTGTGTGGCATCGATCATCAGATCACTGGTGTCTTCCACATCGCTCATCTCGGCCTCAAGATCGTGCAAGCCCAAGAATCGGGGGACTGCTGTTCCAAACACATATACCAACTCCGGGTCTTCCGGGTCTTCCGGGTCTTCCGGGTCTTCCGGGTCTTCCGGCTCCTTCTGCGAGTCTGAAGTAGACACGGCCAGGGGACTAGAAAAGCCAGTGCTCACCTCGATTATGTCGAGCAAGCCCTGGGTTTCCTTCCACCGCGGGTCCTCCATGAGGTCTTTGCAACAATTGCCGGCAAGACTGAGAGTTCTCGTGAGACAGTCGCAGAACTCGACGGAAGAGGTGTCATCGCGTATCTCCTCCATGGAGGTCACCGCTGCAAAATACTCTTGATAGAGGTCCCACAGATGCCCCGAAACCACATCCTCCGACGCCAGTTCCTCTGACTCCACATCCGAAACAGAGAGGGGCGTGTATGGCCCAAGCGCATCTTCCCAGTCGCTGATCACCGACGCTGACTTCATGCTCTCATCAAGATCGCCACCTTGGTCAAGCCCGACACCTTGGAAAAAATCGGCAGGATCGGCAAAATCAGCACCCCAGGTCTCGCCAGGAGCCTCGAGGGTCTGTAATCTCTCCATAGCAAGCCCAAGCAACATTTCGCCAATGTTGCTAAGCACATCGGCAGCATCCGGCTGTTCTTCTTGCACGGGAGATGTCACCTGCCCCGGCTGCAAATTTGCTCCTGCACCTGGCGCAGCCGCTTCCTGCGCCTCGTAGAACGCCTGCACAGAGGCTGCCTCGGCGAGAAGCGCCCTCATATTGTCGCCTTCCATGCCTCCCAAGAAATCTTCCAAGACCTGCCACCTCCGAGCGATTCTCTCGGCACGTGACTGAAAATAGGGGCCTCCCGCGGGTTCCAGCGAGTCCAGATGAGTTGGAGCTGGCACTGTGCTGGGCATCGTCGCCCAGTCCTGCGGGGGTGCAGAATAGGGCGAGTCGTGGAGTGCACACTGGCAGCAGGCGCCATGCAGAGTGGACGCTTCCGGCGCGTCGCCATACACCACGGCTGCGAAATTCACGGGTGCGGAACCGAGCCCCGAAAAGTCCACCGATGCAAACTGCACATCCGGGTTCTCCGTCGAGTAAAAGTTCTCGCCATCTGGTGCACTTTTTGATTCCCCGGTTCTCTGAGTACAAGAACTTCCGGGGGACGTCTTCCTGCATGCGAAGTGGTTTCCCCACGCGTCCTTGGGTGCTCCAGATTCGGGCTCTACTGGTTTGGCTCTTAAGAAGCGTGACATGAGTGATCTCATTTTTGCACGTCTCAGAGTTGCAGGTGGCTGGTTGGCCATTTTTTCCTCAGTAGTGTCCGAAGTCGTCACTTTCCGCAAGACCAACTTTTCTTTAAGACTCTTCGCCTTCTGCAGGCACACTCTCTTTGCAAAAGCCTTCACCTTGGCCAGCTTCTTTTTTGAAAGATCCCGCGCCTTGCAGAATGCCTTTACACTTTCCCTCACGTGTTTGGCATAGGCATCCAGCAACTCTTTCTTTTTCGAGTTCAAGTACCTCTGAAGCTGTCTGTAGTTGGTGAATTTCTGGCCCGTTGGATGGCCTGGGATAGAGATACCGGACACCACCTTATTCGCCGCGCGTTTGGCAATGTGTTTCAAGAAGAACGAAACCAGTAATATGCTCTTCAACTCCTCGGGGATGCAGAACTCGTAGAAAGAAGCCTCGGAATACGCCGAAGGCAACGGAGACGTGTACGTTATGGCAGCAGAGTCGAGGAGTTCGGCACTCCCCTCGTATTCTGATGCACTCTCGTTTTGATAGAATATCTCTTCCACTTCGTCAGAAACATATCCATCAGCATCGGGACTCCAACTTCCGGCCAGCTGCCAGTCGAGATTCTGGGCCACCGCCCTTCCAAGCTTCTTCATCTTCTTCTTCAAACTCTTCGCCTGGTTCCGCTTGTATCCACGACCGTGTTTGACCTGCGGATTTGGACAGCTCTCTGGAAAAGGACTGTCAATAGTGTCCCAAGAATCGACCAGATTGGAACTAGGACATAGACCCAAGAGCCGAGCCTCCGCCTCCACCCTTTGAAAAAGGACGTTGGGATGCACAGTTCTGGAGTCACAACTATAAATGGAAGTCATTATAATGAGTGGTTTAAATAATTTATCTTTGTTTAGCCTTTGTGATTAAGGCTGGGGTCTGATAGCTTCAAGGTTGAAATATATTGCTCTCACACTTGAACGTCAAACTCTGAAATTGTAATGAAGAAAAAAAAAATGAAGTGGGAAATCCGCTGGGGGTCGACTTTCTTAAATATTCAGATTACTTTTTCAGTCTACGGGAAAATACTTCAAAAGAATTTGGGGACCTTCATTTTTCTTATGGGATTTTGGTGATCCCACGTCAAAACAGACATATCAAAAAAGATATTACGGTGCGACGTCTAATACATCTACTTGCGTGTGCGTGAAAGATTTGCATGTACGTGAGCGTGATCCGGGGTATGACCTCTTCGTTGATTTTTAGGTTTAAAGTCTAAATTTAGGGAATTCAAGAACCTGAATTATCTTATTAGCCATTCAAATATGAACTTTTATTCAATACGTTGTGAATTTCGGGGAGGGGGGATTGTATTGTGCAACAAAACTTCATCTAGTGCACAGGGCCGATTATTTCTGAGGCTGACTGCAAATGAGATTTTGGCTCGATGATGTACAGGTCGCATTACAGACTTACTTCCCAGAGCATTCTTGTGCATAAGATTCAATCTCTTTTATTGACTCACGGGGTCCAGCTTCTGCCTGAACTGATGTCAGATATGTGAATCTGGGGGATATTTAAAGATTTGATTGGAACATTCTTTGGAGAGCATCATGAACGTACACTTCCATGAAACACATTGTTAATTCTTATTCCATTCTAAAGTAGGAGTTATGGAGCTAGGGGTTTTGAAAAGTATGTACAGGATCCTTTTTACAGTATGTTGCTTCTCACCCTATAAGAAATATTGTATATGCAACCTCTTGTGAAACTGGAGGAGACAAAGGGAGGGGAGATAGTGCCTCGACTCAAATCTGCAAAATAGTTCTTTTCACGCCCCTAATTAGGATCAAAGTGTATATGGGTATAAATCACTAGGTAATGAAAAAATTTGATTTGTGGAGTCTTTTGTGACCTCGAGTTTCGTTTCTAATTATGTAGGTCGCGTCCCTGAGGAAGGAAATAAAACTAGAGTGCTCTGCTCATATACCAGCATAAGAAACGATGCGTAGCATCTGCGCTAACTCCAAATTGATTCCGCATTAAGTCTATGGTTGACTCTGCTCGCATTCAAAATGACCGTTTGTTATGTACCAAATATCAAAAGAAATCAAAAGGAAAGTACGCTCAACTCGTAGTATCAAGAGCGTACGGATGCGCTGTGCGCCCATTCTACTGAAGCTCAGAATATGTAATATATAAGTTTAAAAAGAAATGTATTATAATATGAAAGAACTAAAAGGAAATAAATAAATATGAAAGTTTTTGGTACAGATTGCGTAATATTTTCATGAGCAGGCTTTTGTTTTCTTCTTAGAAGACAGCCTGGGCTAGAGGAAGAATGGAGGAAGTGTGTGCCAGAGAAAAGTTGGGAATCAGCTGGATAGCTATGCTTCCCATTGGATCCACATTTGTTTTAAGAGCATAAGGGGAAAATCCTCTTTTTGTCTGTGGCCGTCTGGGGCTAGGCTTCTGGAAGTCCTCGTCACCAATCTCGGCCAAGACCAGGTATGGGTTAGCTGAGAATCCGAGTTGGGACACGGCCTGTTTTGTGTTCTCCATGAAAGAACCAACCAGGACCGGTCCAGCCCGAGACTCACCAGCATTTCCATGTGTGGTGGTGTGAGAGTTTCTACGTCTCCTACCCTGGGTTTTCCATTCTGGCTCAGATGTTCCAGGTGTGGTTGTGCCGGGAGTCTCAAGAGTGATTTCAGCGCCCGCACTGAAGTCTACAATTTCGAACAGATAAGGAATCTGAGGAGAAAAAGGAGAAGAGGGCTCAGTTTCTTCATCAGAAGAATGCTTCTCACAAGCTGGTGAAGAAGTGAGAAGTCCCCAGAGTCTTTCAGCAAGAGAAAGACCAGAAGAGAGGGCGGGAGTATCACATGGATATCCCGCAAAGGGAAAGTCAGAGTCAGAGCCAGAGCTAAGGTCGTGATTCGTATTGTGACTTTCAGTCTCAGAAAGAGATAGTTCATTCTTTGGAATGTGTATCCAGGCCCCAGGAAGTGTCCCAGAGCCCAGAGTGGCAAATAGCCCCTGCCCCGGAAACTCTAAAAAGAATGAAATTAGAGAATATGCAGCGGGGCCGAGCCCGGTGATGTCCAAGAGGTAAATCAGGAGTCCAAAGTGGACAAGTGCTCGTTCAGCAAAACACATCTGGCGTCTCGTGAAAAAGAAAAGTGGTAGCAAAAAAACTGGGGAAAAAAAAGAGCGAACCCTGGGCTATATAAGAAAATTCGTTTCCTGTTATGGTCGTATGCCGCGTTAGCATAGTAAAAACCGGTTGCGAAAGCGAGCCTGTCATTTTTTCGCCGGTGCGGAGTTACTGGCAGTGGGTTGTCACAATTTGGAGGGGGGCGGGGGTTGATGTGAGTATAAGTAAATAATGGGGCGATGAGATGAATTAAGGAAAAAAAATAACTTTAATGAAAAAGAAAAACAATAATGAAAAAGAAAATAAAAAGAACGATGAAGAATCTCTAACTTGTCTGCTGTGTACCGATAACTATAACTATGCGTTTGTCGACTTGCGCATAAAACCACACTTCGACTTTGCGGCGCCACATTTTGACAGGAGGACAGTTCCACTACTTTTGTTCTCCTTAATAATGTAATTTTTCATTTGAACAAAGAATTTGCATATTCACTACTTTGGCCCGCGGTTTCACAACAAAAGGCATTGTGCCTGGTTTAGAAATGAGCTCAAACTTCGGAGTTGAGAGGTGCGTTTGCAACTCCTTCGGATAAAACAATTGCTTTATTTAGCGTCAAAGAATACCTTATTTTGTTGTAGACCGTCACATTATCTTTTGAGATAAAAAAATGATACGGTCTCGCCATTGAATGTAGAAAAAAAAATGAATTCTCCCGGGGGTGAGTCGAACACCCGATCTCAAGATTACAGTTGTAAATTACAGTCTCGCGCCTTAGCCAGCTTGGCCACCGAGAGGAATTCTGGTGTGGAAATTTCTGTGGTGTACCAAGTCGCACAGCGTGGGCTCCAGAATTCCGTAATAAATAGAGTGAGACAAGATTCTCCCGGATTTTATATTTCACATATATTAAAATAATTGTTTTGACCATATGTATTTGCTTGATTTTTTTACAGATCACGGTCCGCGCTGAAAACTGCTCTAGGGCTATGTAGGACCGATGAATAGTACGAAGCAATTTAGAAATTCACTATTCCGGGCAGCCATATTTGAATCAGGACTTCTGTGGCTTTATGTGTTCTCTCCACGAATTAAAGAGTTTAAAACCCTAAGACCATCTAAAATATGAGACTAAAGTAATTCAAGTCTTTGGAGATGATTCATAGTGATGCCGACTCAATTTCGCGTTGGGTTTTTTAAGTCTGACATAAACCCAACGAATCGAAGCAGTTGTTCAGAAAAGCTACTTTCGTAATAACCGCTGATTAGTCATAGCACGAAGACTGAATTTTAAACTTCCTATGATGTATAGGCTAGGAGAAGGCACGATGGATATCTTGTGTTTGAGATGACACTTCGAATCCAAAAACATTGGCCGTAGTACAAGAGTCGACTTGACGAAGTCTAAATAACGTGGCTTTTTCATACGGCTAACATAATGGAGGAAACAGTTGACACGGTTTTCACATGCGGCTAATGTGACGAGGAGAGACTAGGATTTGGGAAAGCTGGAGTTTCTTAAAACTCAGTACATTATCCGGACAGATTTATGAGTTTTTTGAGAGTAGTTGAGATGGGGATGAGTTTTTCGGTAATACGATACGTTTTTTCAAACATTTAAGGCCCTGAATGAAATGCTTATCGAGACTGTTCCTCAAGTTATATTTCTCTCCCCACCCTCTCCACTTATATCGGTGACGTCTACACGGTGCATGCACCCCTCCAATACCATGGTGGTTATTCCTTGAGCACATAAATAAGGTCCTATAATTTTACTATTTACAGTGCGCCTCGTCTATAAAGTTTAGGCAAACGCCTTATCGAAGTCGGTGAACACGAATCTGTACCTGACGTCGCCGTTATCGCATCTGGTCAACGCGTCGCCGCAACTCTGCTCTGTGATGGGAATCTCCTCGATCATGGGCTTGATATCCCTCTCTGCAGCCAACTTCAACATGTCCAGGGCCTCTGTCTTGGATCCCAAGAGCGACGCGCCAAACGACGTGGCGTTGCGCACGAATGTGAAGGGGTGAACAGCCAAGGTGTCGCCGGAAGGAGGCAAGCCCACACTGATGAACTTGCCGTTGACCACCATCGTCAGCAAATACTTGTCCAAGGAAAAGTCGTCCACGCCGGACGCGCAGTTCAAGATCATGTGGAACTTGTTGTGGTGGTTCTTCTCCCAGCCGTCTTCCTCCTGAGTGGCGATGAATCCATCGGCACCGAGCGAAAGGGCCTCCTTTTTCTTTGAAGAGCCTCTCGAAAACGCGTATACGTCCGCACCCAACGCCTTGGCGAACTGGAGCGCCAAGTGGCCCAAGCCACCGATTCCAATGATGCCCACCACGGGGTTTTTGATCATTGCAAGGTTTCTCACCAATGGCGAGTACACCGTCAAACCGGCACACATCAATGGTGCGGCCACGACCGACGGCATGGACTCGGGGATGGGGAAGCAGAACTGCTCGTTGGCCACCGAGTGCGACGAGTAGCCACCTTGGGTCACATAGTTGCCGCTCAACACGTCGTTTGCGTTATATGTAGCGGCACCCTTCGTGCAGTATTGTTCGTCGTCAGATTGACACCGGGCACATTCGCCACAGGCGTTGGACGCGGCGCCAATGCCGACCCTGTCGCCGACCTTGATGGACTTGACGTCATCACCAATAGAAATCACAGTGCCGATGATTTCGTGGCCCACAACGGCATCCTCTCTTTTCAAAGGACCCCAGCTCTGTCTTAAAGTGTGAACATCTGTGCCGCAAAGACCACAGCAAATGTTCTTGATGACCACGTCTTTCGAGGAAAGCTTTTTGGGCTCGTAGATGACCAACTTGGGCTCGTTCCATTTGCCGGCAGGGGACACGGCGAAGCCTTTGAATGTTTCTGGGACGGAGGCGGTCATTTTATAAATATGGGGTGCAATGACTGAATATCGATATTAGGATTGAAATTTGTAAAAGACGCCGAAAACATGCTTTTTATATACGATGGGCATTTATCTACGGCGATCTATTACCGATGCTGCCTTACGTCAGTGCGCCGATTGCCGAAGCTTGCCGAAGCTTGCTACATCGGGCAAATTTATCCGCAAACAGCCCCCCAAAAAGGAGGGATCACATAAAGGTGTTTTGGGGATCTGGGGAACTTGTTTTCTTCTCCTGTTTTTTATGATCTCGGCTGGCTGTTTTTTAATTGGATTTCTGGAGCAAATGTCGAGGTCTTTCTTCAATTTCCAGCGTGTCTAATCCGATGTGATCGGAATTTCTATCATCTCTGGCTGCACTCCTGGGTATAAGCCACTCCGCCCAGCAAGAAAAACGATGAGACCATTAGTAATCGGACGTCCTATCGATACCACGAGGGCAACACCAAAAGATTATAGAAAATTTTTGGGAAGCTGAATAGGGGAGGTTTTCTCCTGTAATGGAATATGTGCTTTCAAAAAAACAAACAACAAAAAATGAAACATGAGGAACAAAAAAAGCACATCGGTTTACAGGAAAAAGCATTTTCTCAACGACTCTAAGCGCCAGAAAAACGTCTGGGTAATGCACCGCCGAGTATCACGAGTCTCCAGCTTCGTATTTTTGACATGCATAAGCGCAAAAAAGAATTCTCCCGGGGGTGAGTCGAACACCCGATCTCAAGATTACAGTTAGAAATTACAGTCTCGCGCCTTAGCCAGCTTGGCCACCGAGAGGAACTCTGAAATTTTTCAAGTTTTTGCGCACTAAGTGTGGATGACTTAAAATACCCCAAATTTGGAATTTGTGTATAGAGAGGCGGTTTTTGAACGATACGTAACATAAGCAATACTTCTGTGATCAAATTCAGATAGTTCGTCAGAGGCCCAGTCTTGCGAAATTCGAGTTAAACTGAAGGGTATTTCGCGACAAATTATAGCGCTCTGTCGCACTTCCCACGCAATTTACTTTTTTGTCGATAGAAGATATTTCTGAGTTAATCTAGTTACCTATGAATCTTGAATTATTGATTGCACTTTTATTAAATATTCATAAGCATTTATGAGAACTCAATTGGTTCTTTGACACAGTCCGTCGAGTCGATCATTCCCGAAGCCTGGAGCACACAAAAAAAAATGACAATAAGAAAGGGCGTTGGGATGACGTAAGGCAGTGACTAGTTGACTTGATTTTCACATACACGTAGGATAAAGAGGAGAGACTAGGGCCTAGAAAGGCAGGAGTCTCTTAATATTCAGTGCATTTTCCAGACGTATTTACGGGTTGTCAGGTGTAGTTCAACATTGTCATTTCCTTTATAATATGATTCGTTTAAATGAATCAGCAACATCAAAATTTGGAATAATTCCTCTTGGGTCTATTTTGAAGGCGATACTGCACTTACTTCAATAAAGTAGGGGCTGCTGTATTCTTATTGTACCTACTCAGATTCCAATCTGTTATGCTAGTGCGTGCGCCCATATGTTTGCCGGGGATTTAGAAGGAATTCTGTGAAGATGTCTCACAGACAGTATCTGTAAAGCTAGAATAGAAGCAAGGGAATAAAATTTGTCTCCGTTAAATTATTGAATGATCTATCATCTTGGTGACTCGTGATTTGAACCCATGGCGGAGTTATTAAGGGCCACCTTTGAATTTTGTGGTAGCTCATTTGACTACCGTATAGAGGAAGAGCAGTTAAGCTTAATATTTCGGAGGAAAACGCAAAAGTATAGTCTTTTAGTGTTTTATCAATCTCTGGTCTTTAAGTTTGCAACCGCATATCACATGCTATTGGACGCGACTTACTCCCAGAAAATTGAGAGTACCTCTGTACCTCGTCTTTGTTTTCTTGGAGCACCCGATAATATGTTTTTTTTTTTTTTTTTCTTGATAGATCCGTTGAAGTTGTGAAGGCTCTGTTTCTGAAACTTAGTTTCAAATCCAAGTTTTTTTAGACAACTCGATTTTTCAGAGACATGATCAATTGATTGCAACAGAACATCCCCATGGGAAGTATTTACATTTTCTCAACATATATCTGCGTTGCAAACCTGAACAAAAGTTTAGCCCTATCAAAAAGCAAGAGAAACGATGTTGACTCTCTAGAAGAAGGAAGACTTTGCTTGCCAACATGCCTTGGGTGCTAGTATTTAGTACGTTGAAACTTCAGAATTTATTTTCCCAAGGTAACTTTTGAGCTCCCCAATGTATCTATCATCTCTAATTAAAAAAAAATTCTTTTGGTAGGAGTAATTGCTATCCAGTGTCGTTATACGCTAGGATAGCCAACACAAGTGAAGACACCTTTGCTCGAGCGGTACTTCATGAACTATCATCAAAAATCTTCTGTAAGTCTCTCAAGACGCGTATGAAATGAATTTAGAACTATGGTCATATACCCAGGTCTGAGTTGGCAAGATCAACGCTCTGAAGTTCCAGTCAAGCCGCAGGACTCGGTCCCCTTTTGAACTCTGCTTGAACAAAACTGACTTTCACTGTAAGGATTGCAATTTTTGCAGATTTGAGCAGATTGGGAAGTGTCGTTTCTCGAGTTCTTCTTCTTGCAACAATGCGAGAGAACTCAATTATCACTGAAGGCGGAAAGTATGCAGCGCACAAAGCCGTCAACAACTCTTTTTAAATAAAAATCGTCAGATAACCCATCGTATTTGTCATCATCAAACAACTTCGATCCGATGTTCTCAGCCGCACCTCATTAGACCGTTCATGGGCCGAAGATTCGACAAGCTCATAAGCTCACGGACATACTGTACCACTCACCCACTGTACCACTCACCCACTGTACCACTCACCCGCTGTACCACTCGGCTGAACATGAATGAGAAACATCGTTCCGGTGAAAAACACCCAACCAAAGTTTTTTAAAAGGCCATTCGAAGTACTGTGTATTGTTTAAGGTTTCGAGTCGCAACATCTACCCGTGGCAAGGTGTGCCTTTTGTGAACTTGAAAACGAGTCGCTCAATACAGAACCCCGATTCTCGTTGAAAAAAACGGTTCAAGGCCTATTTTGTTTACTGACTGGTCTGTATTCACCTGTGGCTGGGATGTTTTTGCAGAGGGTGTCTTGTTGTGTGAGTGTTTGGTCTATATTTCGTTTACAGTCGGGGAGTTTGTGGGTAAGTGTGTCAGGCAATATTCTCATGAAAAGAAGTAAAGGCGGTAAAAGATCATTTCAGAAGTTGGCGTAGACGTGATGTTTAACGTTTTCCTCGGTATACCGGCTTCAGTAGCGTGAATGAAGACACGTTTGATACACACACTTCGTCACTAGTTCATCTTTCTGACCTCTTTTTGAAATCTGATCAAACTGCTGCTATGGCGAGTAACGCAGGTTTCTTTCTAGAGAGGGCATAAGAGGGCCTAACAGAAGGATCTAAAGAATCCAGAACACACGGAACTAAACTAATTCATTGGGGCTGTTTCATTTCATCGTCCAACTCTCCAAGGCTGTTCCGGCTGGTACAAAACCAAGACAGCAATCAGCAAAACGGAGAAAAAGGGGGGAATTTATACGTACCGTAATTTTTTTTTTTCCTTTGGTTGCCTACAAACACAATCCCATGGAAGCTTCCATGATCTCTACAAGCTCAGCTAAGCGCTTCTTGAGTGTTTGCCACTCAAGAAGTGGGAAGAAGAGTGGTATAGGAACAAAAAAAAATCGCGAGGAAAAACGGGGGGATGGGGGGCCCTATATAGGAGAATTCTTTTGTGGTCTGCTGGACCTTTGTGTTCCGCTGGTTAGCATTGCAAAAAAAGGAACATGGCTGCGAAAAGTCTCTGAGATAAGGGGGTCTACGAAAAGTGTGACCGCGTTGCCACGTGAGGGTATATGTGGGCGAGATGTAATCAATCGACTTCAAAAAGTCGCCAGTGTAATTCTGTGAGCCCGAAATATATCCAAAATGTGCAGTTATTTCTCTATTTCTGTTTAATACCTTCTTTCATAAGTACTCGAGACTCACAATGTCGGTCACCAATTGCTCGCTGGAATACACCGAGGTTTACGGGAAAAAAGACAATGATAACATGGAACTATAGGACTAAAAATAGGAGTGATCGTTGTAGTAACTTGATAGAAATGGAGTCTCTTCTGGAATTACACTTATCAGCTCAAGATCTTAGAACGAAGTCAAAGTGTCCACACACATTCATCGTTTCACTATGTACGAGAACGGACTATTTGTACTTGGTAAAAGACTTTCTTCTCGAGGAACCCTCTGAGAAACCAAATTTGCGTTTTGTTGTTGCAGTGAAACAGTTAAACCCGCAGAGAACTTAGGTTCATGATCAGCGTCCATCTCAAAGAGAGGATAGACTTGATTAATGAAATCGACATTTCGCACGTCTCGAGCAAGACTCACCTTAGCTTGCTCATCTGAGACGGCGGAAACAGAAAGGGATCCTGTCGACATAGTTGTAAAGGTAACTTAAGCAGAGGAGAGATCGGGTACTTGTGTCAGTGCTTAAAACTTGACTAGCCTCCCACGTCAGAAGACTGGGAATTAGACTAGACTTAAATAAAGGGGAACTTCACGCAACCACTCAGGCTCCTCCTAGCTACCCCGCTCAACCGTCACGCCTTCTAGGTACGCCCGTGACGCCTCCTTGCTTCCCCGCTCAAAAGTGACGCCATGTGAGACATGCATCCCATATTACTACGCCCCTTTCCCGGGTCGAAGGAGGTCCGTATAACAATGACACCCCCTTTTTCCTTTTAAGCGAATAAGCCACGCTGCCGACCTTTCACAAGTAGATGTGCGCATGATGCTGTCCCGGCGTTTGATCTAAAAACCCGCATATGCACTCACGACATATGAACACTGCATTTGCAACCCTCACCAACGTGTAAAAGACCTTTACACTCGTCTTTTTGTCCAATTAAAACATACCTTGTAGGAAAGGAAAAACTTATAAGAAAAGTCTGTCGCATCAATATACAGTGGGGCAATACGGACCCCTGTTTCTCACTGTGTAATAGATAATGGCAATAAAAGTGGGAATTTTAAGGGTCGCTTTGCGCCAATTTTTGTGCCATTTCTCTAATTCGCGTCTTTCATCATATCTCGCATATCCATACCTTGCATAAGTGCACAACATTTTTTTTTGTTAAAAATGCATGACCGGCTGCTTGATCGATTCAGAGTATTCACAAGATAGAATCATAATGAAAAACTGAGATAGCCAGAGGCGCATATTCTTCCTAATTATTTACACATGAGTCCACTAGAAATAACTGACCTGTAATTACGGGGCGCATCTTCAATAATAATTGAAGTAAGGGAAATAGTTCAGACTCTTCATTCCTCTTTCATCGCTTCCATCTCAACCAAGTAATTTCCCTTCTCAAATGCAATTCGCTTATCATTCTTTCATCCTTCAAAGGATCATAGCACAACCAATTGACCGCCAATCTTATACAACTCTTTCAAAACATAAGTGGGTGCAGAGCATGAATTTTTGAACATGCCAAAGTATCTCTCTAAGTTTGAGTTATTCACACAAGCTGCATGGATAGGCGAATTCTAAGATTGAAGCTTTTTTCGCAACTAGATTCGGGTCAATGCTAAAAGGGATAAGTTGTTCTGAGCTTCAGTTCTGGGTAGCATTCACAAATCTGATAGGATGATCAAAAGATTTCGAACAGATTATGGGAATGCAGAAACAAAACCGAGTCAAGATCACAATGCCGAACAGCACAGCTTTGCCTCATGTCTGCCGTGCAAACTACATTCATGGCTATTGAGTGGAATGATATATCTTTTCTTTATTCAAACAGCTGTCAAATTGCAGCCTGTTAGAAACATAGAATGTCAAGTAATTGATAGAATATGCAAGTCGCCACGTACCGATCATCTTCCTTTCACCACGAATCTCTTGCCTTATGGGCATCGATATTTGTAAGAGTTACAAAGTTAGAATTTCTTTTGCGGCAAGTTCCAACAATTCTGAGATCCGTGTGACCTCAAATTGAGCCTTGCCAAATTCCCCCTTCATGGCGAAATCCCTAACCATGGGATAAGAGTTCCATTCATAGTGCTCATCCTGATGCTCGGGCGCATCGTATGGGGGACCGAAAAGGAAGTTAATATATCCAGCACGAGGAGGAATACCGCCGTGGGCCAAGAATACATTGTTGAATGTCACCATGTTATTATTTGCAGATCGCCTAGCAGCTGCCAACATAACGGGTTCCAACCAAGATGCAGTGCCATCCATGAACGTCTTCCAGTCCTTTCTGAACCCCTCGATCATACCCGCACCTTCCGCAAGACGATCAAGACCATTTTTCAAGGAGTCGTAGTGCAATTCAGGAGCATTTTCAATGTTTGAATTTTTTATGACATCTCCCACAAACTTCTCCAAGTCATCTTTGTATAGCTTTAATGAGTTAGTCAAGGTATTGAAGTTAAAGGGTATCAATGGTTCTTCGACTAGACGCAAACCGATCCGGGCAAGAAGCTCCAGAATCGCCACGTGATGCAGCATCAGGGAATCGTTCTCGTTTTCAAAATTTCGGAATGTATCCAAACAGGAATGCTTGGGCACAACTCGATTACCTGCACGGAAGCCAATGTCCAAGGAAGGTATGTTCAAAAAGTTGATGAAGGGAATATAGTCCTTACCTTCTAAAAAGTTGTTTGAAAAAAAGTCGTTTCCTCCATGCTGCTCTTTGTAGAGGTCGTAAAGTGAGATCTTGGAGTTTGGCTGGCCTTTGTAATTTGTTAATTCAACCTTCTTCAATTCATCTAGGACAAGGTCGTGCAACAAGGGGTTTGAAGTGACACTCAAAACGTCACCAACCTGAATGTCGCTCACCTCGATGTAAGTGAATCCTTCTTCCCTCAATTGTTTTTTCTTGCTTTCGACCCACTCTGTAGAGCCGGCTAAATTATACTCACTTGCGTCAAAGGACACGAAATAGATCGATCTCGCGGGAGTCCAGTCATATCTTCTTTGCAAGGAAGTGAAGGCTTTTACGAGTTCAAGCAAAACTGCGGTGGAACTAGCGGAGGTGGCTGCACCGTAACCTACAGAGTCTCTAGGGGCCCCAAATATGATTCCCTTACTAGCCTGCTCTCTTCCGGCTATTGACCCAACAACATTCCAAATCAGATGCGTGGATCGTTCCTCGTGGCTAATGCTGAGTTTGATCTTCTCCCCGGAAGAATCCCCCGACCAAAAGTTGTCGTTTAATTGGACTCCTTTGGAACCTAGCCTTTCAAGGAATTTCTGGCCATCCTGGTAAGAAATAGGAATACATGGGATCTTTGTTGTGGCAAGAGAGCTCTTCCATTTGAGTCTATCGTGGGAGGACCAGCCGGGTGTGAGCACATCGCCAGGGCTATACCTCGTGAGCCCCACGTTGATTTTCTGGATGGCGTCTTCGTGTAGTTCGCCTGCCCATTGGATGGCTGGAGTGATAAACACAATGGCTTTCACGCCGTGTTTCTGGGCCTCGGCCACCTTATTGGCTTCTGGAATGTCACCGCCATAATTTATGAAAAGAACAGAGTCTTTGATATTGATGCCTTTTTCGAGGAGACGCGCAAGATCACTTGCAGAGCCTTCTCCCGCATAATAGAAAGAAGCATGGATCTCGCCGTCTGAGCTGGGAGAATTTGGGTTAAAGGCCAACTGATGCATTTGGTCACCTGAACCCTCGTATAGCGACGCTTCAAGCGAACCGTCCGCAAGCTTCAAGTATGTGCCCTCCCTTTTCGGGAAATTGAGAAAGGTATCTAGTTCGTGGAAGTCGACCGCGTCGATGCCGTTGGACGAGAAGTAGCTCTCGACGTATCTTGCCAAAGCCAAGTCGCCCGTGGAACCAGCCAAGTGGGGCATGGAAGACAAATACTCGATGTTCTCTTTGAGGGTCTTTGCATCGATAAACAGCTTGAGCGTGTCGCCGAGCTTCTCGACGTTATAGAACTTGCCGCTGGAAAGAGCGCCGCCGCTCGCGCCATTCACTCCATCGGAGTTCCCGGACATCGGAATGGCGTACATAAGGATGATCACTGCGATAACATAGAGAAGCCGTTTTACCACCAAGGGGTTCCCTAGTTTGAGTAAGGCTTGGTCGTAGCGACTAGTCACGAAACTGCTGGCCTCTCGCAAAGAGCCCAGGATATGTATGGCGGGCGCCACCACGCGGTCTTTAAATATGTAGATGATGCGTTTGGACTGGAAGTTGAGTCTTTCTAGTAACAGGCCTCTTTTGACGGGCTCATATACTTCATCCTCGTCGATCTCAAACTGCTCGATCGCAGGGGTATCTGAGAGAAGGGAATTGCGGGCGAACGAATGTCCAGTTTCATAAGCCGGCGGCAGAGAGGGGAGATTATCTGTAGGTACTCTCGAATAATCCGACGGCATTTGCACGATGCTATGGGGACGATAACCGTGAGATTTGGGGAGATATAATTTCCGGTTTACCGAGTCTTTGGATGTGAAGAATTCGTGTAAAACGACGCAGATCAAGACGATCTTCGTGTGTTTTTGTTAGTGTAAAACTGGTGCAGATCAAGACGATCTTCGTGTGCTTTTGTTAGTGTAGAACAGCCTCAGCCTTCTCGCATGGGCCCTAAAGCGAGGGCAAATGTGCGGCACGTGACCAGCGACGGCCATGGAATCTCGGTTTTCCTTGGCGGCAAACGCGCTCTTTTAAGCGTTTTTTCGGATTTGCAGCATGTGTTTTTCAGATTTGCAGCACAAAATGGGGAAACTTAGTGGTGAGAATAAGAGTGAGTAGTTCTATTCAGTTCTTCTCCTGGTAATCAATCTTGATATTCTCCCGAAATGGTTAGTAAAGGAGGAAACCTAGCTGGTGTACTGTTGTACTAAAGGTCTGTGAAAGTCTGAACATAGATGATGGATTAAAGGAGATAACAAAGGGTAACTAAGAGATGTGGCTATCAAAGAATTATTAACTCAGAATAATGTTCTGAGGGGACCTCAACGAAAACTTCACAACTCACAAATGGATCATACGCTTTGAAATCTGGAGGGAATATATGCTCCCCCTTGTGCAGTACACATCACCTGCATACACACTACTACACGTGCTAGTATCCAACTGGCCAAAATTCAAATTACTAAGAGTCCAGAAGACCCAAGCCAGCCAGGTGGGACTTTGCAGACCAGCTCAAGACGCCTTTCGACCTCATTTTAGATCATATACACGCCCCTTCTCAGCAAGGTTCAACTCAGCAATATTGCATAGACTTGGAGGGCCCTCCACAACATGCTCCTGGTGCATTCTCAACCATGAGCAACAATAACCTTGACGGCCGAGAAATCGCCAAAACTAAGAACAAAAAGATGCTTCCTCAGATCAACAGGAAAGATGACCTTGCAGAACACTTGGAGAGACAGGTGAGGGCGAACAAGAAGTACACTGGCGGTAGTTCTCGCAAAAATCACATCTCTATAAACCATCTCTTGGACTTCCAGCTGTACCGAGACCTGCCCGAGTACCACCAAAACCACCAAAACCACCATAAGCCCCGCCGGCTATCGTCCAACCGGCCTCGCAACTTTAAGAAACGGCTCTTTTTGCATGGCATGCGCTTCATCAATGTGAACTATAAGTTTGTAGTCGACCATCGCAAATCGTATAACCCGCAGCGCATCGACCCCAATGTTCCTGTGGATACGCAAGATATCTTGCGGATTATTGTTCCGAAAGGTAATGCGTGCCCGATCTGTCTTTCGGAGGAATTGGTCGCCCCTAGAATGGTCACCTCCTGTGGCCATATTTTATGTCTCACGTGCCTCCTCTCGCTCTTAGAAAGCGAGGTTCCCACGAACATGAAAAAGGAGAGCAAGGCGGTTGTGGAGAAGTATAACGACTGTCCTCTTTGTGGGTCGATCATTCGGAAGCGCGACGTCAAACCAGTACAGATAGATAACGTCGATGAGCGGTTCGAGGTTCCTAAAATTGGGGACGAAGTCGTGTTGTCCCTCATGACGAGAACTTCAGACAGTATTGTTCCGATCCCGCGATGGCTCGAAGAGAACTCGGCACGGGATTCCTTTCCTTGGGCAAACCAGCATGAACCTGACATGAGCCAGTTTCTGAGATTTTTCAATGGGGACTTCAACTACTTGTCCCATATGTATGACCAGGAAAAGGCAGATTTACGCAAGGCTTTGGAACATGACAAGGAAACATACCAAGATGACGGAAAGTTCTACAAGCTTGCTCTAGAGTCGATCGACAAAGACTTGCAGGAGTGGGCCACTAAATTTTCGTCCGAGTGTGAAAACAGCAGTTCTAGTGCGTCAACAAAGAGTGCCCCTGAACAGCAGTCCACTTTTTACTACTATCAGACCGGGTTCAAGTCTTCTTCTACGTATGTTCTCTCACCCCTAGACATGAAAGTGTTGAAGACGAACTCCAATCTGGATTACACGCAGCTTCCGTTCTCCGTGATTGCCAAGGTTGAGAACATCAAGTACGAGGAGTTGGACACCGAGACCGCCGCAACAAAGTACAAGTATCTCCTGCATTTGCCCCTGGGAACCTCGATTGGGTTTTTGGAGTGCAACTGGCAAAACAGCGAGTACATCTCAAAGGAGGTCTGGGAAAGCTTTAAGCCTAGTCTCCAGAAGAGAACCAAGACTTCGGTGAAAAAGCTTAAAAAGGAAGAGCTGGATAGGCGCCGCGCGATAAATGATGAGGAACGGAGGGCAAGAGAGTATATCGAGAGAGAGAACAGCATGGAGACTCGCTCACATGATTTCCACTATGATAGTGATTCATGGATGCGAGGGGCTCTGTTTGGCAGCTTGACAATCACAGATCATAGAGATCTTCCTGCCTTATCCGGGGATATCGATGCAACTGACTTAAATACCGATGGTAAAGATGTATCGGAAGGAGAAACAGGTACAGGTGCTGCCAAGTTAGAGAAATCTGTGTGGGGAATGCACATTCCAAAGTCAGAGATGAAGGATCTCGATGGTGAGGAGGACGATGGCTGGGACGCGGAGGAAATGATCCGGAAGGCGAGGGAGGAGATGGCGAGAATCGAGGCGGAAAATCTTACTGGTAAGAAGAAGAAAAAGAAGAAGTTCATTCTACTTTCCTCGTGAGGGGTGTTCTCAAAGAGACATGGAAGATACAAAACAATGAAATACGAACGGTGAAATGGTTCGGCCTGGAAGGGATCGAGTTACTTGATATGCTTCTCAGCATTGAAACATGACTATAAAAGGGTTTCGTGCTTATGAAGGTACACCATTCTCAAATCATGCCTAAAAACATAAAGAAAAAAATAGGTATGAAAAATGAACACCTGAAATTGGATTGTTCTGGAGTTTAGTCATCTTCTTATCAGAACACCAAGACGATCTTTGGCGATGGCCCTTCTTCTTCGTTTTCAGTGATGTCTTTCAGTGAACTGATTTATTAACTTTGTCGAAAAAAGAAGACTTTGGTTGTTCCTCTATGCTCATGACATTCAAACTAAATACAAAATAACAGAACATTGTGAAAAGGGGAAATAGATAAGGACTAACCATACTCAATCTCAATGCATAGAAGACATTGACAATAATTTTGCGTTCTAATTTCAAGAAGTAATTGAGGTCAAGTCGGAATCATGGTAGGTGATTTGTGACCTCGAAATGGGTTAGAGGTTTTAGGTATAACTGTACAGTTTCTGGGCTTAGAAAGTAACTTCCAAACCCCCCTCTAGTCAATGGAGGTATAATAAAGAAAAAGAAAATGAGAGTTTACACCCGTTTGAGGGAAAGAATTAATATTGTCCGTAGAATAACTCAGGATTTAGGTACAGCTGTACAGATTTTGGGCCAGGAAGGTATCTATTGAGCTCCTAAAATAAATGAATCTATTAAAAAATAATAAAAAAATAACAATAATAAGAAAATAGCTTTTAACGGTAAATGGGTAAAGGTAGG